>JAUCMT010000026.1:531588-543999 GCA_032357475.1 Enteromius thamalakanensis | reverse complement strand
CGATCGGTTTCCGGGTCATAGGATGGAGGACAGAGGACCGAGGAGACGAGGAGGGATATTGAGAAGCACCCTTTGTCAGATGTTAATGTTGCATGTCAGTTTGTAGCTCTTTGCTTTGCTCCTCGCACTTTCCTTTGTTCTTTGTTTTAATAAATGTTCACATTTAAAATTCAAGTCCTGCCTCCGAGTCTAGCCTATCTATTCTGGAAGCGAGAGCGCGATTAGCGACAGCCGGCATTCGTGACAGAACATCTGACCAAACAAGAAATATGGCGTTCACTCCCGTGGATGCACTCATCTTTGCGGACATTCGTTCGCATTTACAGCCCAGTGCGCCGAATCCATCTGCGTACGTGAGGGCTGATACATTAAAGAAGCTGCAGAAGGCCCTCATGGTGCCCAGCCAAGTTCTAAGGGAACCTAACCCTGTAACACGATACGAGGGGTCTTGTTTGGCTCAGTCGGTCATGGCAGCGCAGCCTTAGAAGCTGCAGAAGGCCCTCACAATATCTAACCAGTCAGTAACAGGTCTCACTCCCATAGCACGGTATGAGGGGCCGTGTATTGTCCGGTCAGTCCTGGTTCCCCAGCCAGTCGAGTTATCCGCCAGATCAAGTCTGTGACTGTCACAAATCACTGCCTGGTCACTTCGTTTAACAGATTTCATGAGATCCCTTATGTTACGGAAGAGGAGAGAGAGATGCTGATTCACACGCAGACAGTTTATTTATACACAACGTAAACAATGGCTGGGTCTGAGCAACGGCAAACGGGCATGTCAGAGGCAAACACAGTACAATAGTTCAGTAGACAAAGCAAGGGTCGAACGAGGAGCAAACGTAATCCAGAAGTGCAAGACAAAGTCGTAAATCCAAATACAGGTGAGGTCGAGAACCGGGAACAAAGAAAACACAGAAAACACGGATGGCTGGACACAGGGAGAAAACACCAGGTACATTCAAACATTGGCCAGTGACTAACACAGACACTTCCGGGGTATACACGTGACAGTGACACTGAGGGGCGGAGAACACATTAGTTACTAAGACAACACAAGAGGTGGGTGGAGACAGGGTACACAGATAATTAAGCCATGGGGAAAACAGACATGAAACACAGAGTTCACAAAAGCTGAAGTGCCAATAGCAGTCTTTTGCTGGCAGCTCCAGCTGGGCGTGACTTTTTCAAGGTATTTTCTTTTGCTGAAGTGAACACTTCAATGTTGCAATACAATACAGAATAGTTTCCTTTACATCCTGAATTTCATGACAACACAACCTGCTTTGGGCTGATTGCTTTTTAGTACTATGAAAAAAAAAGTGCCTCCTGTCAAAGAACATCAGACATGAATTTTAAACATGTTAAGTGTAAGACACATAACTGACACATTGCTTGGGAAAGATGATTTTTCAGCATGTTCATCTTCTCCCTGGAGATGTGGTGTTGGCCGGGCTACGTGCTGTGTTTGATGAGAGGGACTCTGTTCAGTTTCTTGCCTCTAGGGATGGGATGTGCATGGGAGAGGACTGTACAAGAGAGCTTGGGGAACAAGCTTACACAGACATGAATTCAAATGCTTCCGGCTCAATTAGCATTCCAAAGCTAATCTGCTACACAGTGATGTCAACTTGACTGCATGTAATTCGACAAGAAAGGTGAGTCTTCTATTAGATGTATTGCACCTGAAACAGTCACACATTATTATATCTTCCATTGCATTAAACAGGGTGATTTCGCTACTCTACACCTTTAAGACTGCATTTTGTCAGTGGTTAAGATTTGCTGACGTTAACCGGCATACTTCACATAGTTGTTACACAGGGCAAGAAGAATACCGAAGAGGCCTTGATATATACCAAACTGTTTCTGAATGGCCTGTTTTTTAATGATTCACTTAAGAAATTACAATATGTCTCCCAGTCAATGTCTCCTGCTGATGATTTACCCCGCCTGTATGACCATGACCATGTTTGAAAATAAAAGACTGTCTCTCAGTTAGAATGGATAGATAGATAGATACTTGGCTGCGAAAAATTCAACTTTGCATTGCAGTAAGAAATTATATTTAAAAATAGATAGATAAAAATAAATAGATATTCACATAGAACACTGTTATTTTAAATAATAATAATTTTTATTTTTTTTTATGAAATAAAAGTGTCGTTGGTAAACATAGCATATTTTGTTTTGGGTTTTTTTTGCTTATTTTCTCTTTATTCTTTTCAAAGTTTTGACTGGTAGTCTACATAGGCCTGTTGTATTTTTTAAAACGGTAAGAAAAAGCTTGTTTTCCATGTTATGTTGTCTGCCTCTGGTCAAACAGTGCTTACCTCCAGATCAATTTGTACTCAAAGTCACAACATTACTGTAGCTCAAACAGTAGAGCAGTGCACTAACAACAGTAAGGCCGTGAGTGCAATTCAGTCATTTAAAATGTATATCCTGCTTTAAGTTAGCATCAGTGCATAAATGTAAAAGTTTCTAGTAATGTTTATATAAGCACCTCGCTGCGACATGTTTAGAAATGTGCACTACTCATTGTGTTGCACAGGCTGACTTCTGTAAGTGTTTTAGTCTTTTAAGGAACCGTGATGATATCTGCATGAATTATATGTATGCTCACCCACGATGTTTTAACACTACAGGTGGTGTTGTGGTAGATAAAAAGCTGTCAGGCTATTAGCAAGCACACTGAAGCATATTGTTCCATATTTCATGCCGCATGCATAATTTTCAGGCAATAGTAAAATCCTAGGATACAGTCGTACTAGATTGTGCTTACTCAGGTTATTACTGCAAGATGAAAGTCTTTGTGCACCAGCACAATCTATAAAACAAGATTTAATGTATGGTCACAGGTTCACACAAAACACAAAGTACAGCCTGAGATTGCAACAAAACTGCATCAGGGTGGCAATTAAGAACACTTTTTAAAAAAGTCTTTGAACCCAATTTGTCTATTTAATGGAACACATAATTCAAAATGGCTTTCCAAGGACAAAGGCCTGCAAAAATGGCCATGAATGTTTAATTGTCTTTATAAAAGTTGGAATTGTGTCTGTAACCCTGTTCTTTTTGTCTCTTTGAGATGATACCAGCATTTAAATTACTATTTTTATTCTTTATTCTTTTTTTTATTTTTTTATTTTTTTTTTGAGTGATATAACCATTATTTATGTAGTGTAGTGCCATGAGGTGTCAAAAATACTTAAAAAAATCATCTATAAAATTATATTAGTGTCATAAAAGCTTTTACACATTCAGCATGTATTATATCTGTTACAGTTTACAGACTGAAATTTAGATATGCCTGAAAAAGTAAAAAAAGAAAAGATAAAATTATTAGAAAGTGAAAATGTATTCAATGAAAGATATACACTTCCATAAAGACTGTATGTGGTTTTCTTCACATTCAAACACATTATATATAGAGAAAAGCTGAACAGATATAGTATGCTGTTATTTGAAAAATGTGTTAACACTTTATTGTAGGGTCTCTTAACTAGTTTCCTATTAGCATGCATATTACTAGAATAGTAGCTATTTGTTAGTAATAAAGCACATGCTAATGCCTTACTCTGCATTAACTCATTGTACATCCCTACACTTAACAACTTAATAACCTTAACAATTTTCATTATTAATAAGCAGCAAATTAAGAATTAATTGAGGATAAAGTCATAGTTAAATGTGACTGAAATGTTCTCTATACTAAAGTGTTACGAAAAGATGGATACATTACTTTAAATCAGTCTACACCCCAAGATTACAGCTTTAAAAATGAGCCTCGTCCGAAAGGCAAAGGAGGTGGTGTTGCTACAATTTAAAGCAATATTTATAGCTTTAAGTATAACTTGTTTGAAGTTATGGTGCTGCATGTAACATTATCTAGAGAAGCATGTGATAGTTATAAATCCCCTGTTATGTTTGGATTGGCTACTGTATACAGGCCACCAGGGCACCACACAGACTTTATTAAGGAGTTTCGAACTGAGTTAGTACTGGCTGCAGATAAAGTCTAAATTCTTGGTCATTTTAATATTCATGTTGATAACAAAAAAGATGTGATAGGAATAGCATTCTTAGACTTTCTGAACTCTGCTGGGGTTAGACAGCACGTATCAGGTGACACATTGCATGCCTGTTCAGTTCTTTTTATTCTATATTTATGTATCATGTTCTTAGTTTCATTTTAATGTCTTCCTGTTTTTTTGTTTTTTTTTTAGTTTCTTCCTGTTTGCCCATATTTGGTCCTTCCTGTGTCTTTATGTAATTATTAGTTAATTTGTTACCACCTGTGTCTAGTCTAATCATTAGTTCTTGTGTATAAATCCCCTGTCTTTTGATTTTTAGTTTGTCGATCAATGTGTATGTTACGTTGACTTGTTGGCTTCTTCTCTAAGTTTGTTTTTGTTATTGTTAAAGTGTTTAATGTTTTTATTGAAGATAACGTCTCATGCGATCTCCTTCACAGTGTACCAATCATGACATCAGGATCTACTAACTGTGGAAATCATACTCTAGGTTTAGTACTGTCACATGGAATTTATGTTAATGGTGTTGGAATCCTGCAGCAAAGCGATTATATCTCAGATCATTATCTAGTCTTCTCTAAACTCCATATTGTCACAAACAGAGGTGAGGAGACATACGGATTCAACTGTGAGCTGTTTATTAAAAAAGACACTGAGCATAAACAGACAGACAGGGTCATTACCAGCAATTGTTAACATTGGAGGCAGAGCAAGAGAAAAGTCAAATTCCGTAGCGTGGGTCGTGCAAGGGGTAAACAGTGTCCAGAGGATGAGACAGAGACGGCAGTCAAAGGCAAGGCGAGGTCGGCAACAGTAAATCCAAAACACAGAAATAGCAAGAATGAAAACACGACAGCGAGACAGTACAATGAACCATGACAAAAATACAGACTTCCAGGGATTTATAGACAGGGAACTCGGTCAGTGGGTGGAGACTTGCAATGAATGACTATGGCAACAAACAAGGGGGTGGAGACAAGAGTTCATTGATAGGAGTCCATGAATGAAAACATACACACACAGTTTGCCGTAGGCTGAAATCCAGCGGACTGACACATCCAGCTGCTCATGAGACATAAAGATAAACCCGTAAATTCTGCGGTTGTTGGTAGAACCATCACCTCTGCCAGAAAATACTTTGTAAGTAATCTTCCTGATGCATCAGAATTCCTTAGCACGTCCAATAGCGTAGAAAAACTTGATGATGCAACAGAAACTATAGACTCTCCCTTTTCTAGCATTTTAGATACAGTTGCTCCTTTGCGCTTTAAAAAGCTAAAAAAAAGAGTTTGACCCTGTGGTATAATGGGTACACTCGCACCCTAAATAGAGCAAGAAATTAAAGCTAGAATTGTTTCATTTAGCTTGGTGGGAAAATATGACAACTTACAGAAAAGTGTTAAAAAGAGCTAGATCTGATTACTTTTTGTGTTTATTAGAAGAAAACAAACATAACCCTTGGTATCTATTCAATACAGTGATTAAATTAATTTCAAATAAAGCATCAACAGGTACTAACTTTCCAGAAGACCACAGCATTAATGACTTTATGCAATATTTTACGTTAGATAATGTAAATAATATTATTATTAGAGATAAAACAGAAACTATGCAGCTGTCAGCTATTGTATCGCATCTCATCCCTTGAGGAAAAATTCCACTCATTCTCCACCATAGGAGAGGAAGAATTGTACAAACTTGTTAAATCATCTAAGCCAACAGCATGTATATTAGACCCTATTCCATCTAAACTATTAAAAGAGCTGCTTCCAGAAGTCTTTTGTCTATTATTAATTCATCATTGTCATTAGGATATGTCCCCAAAGCCTTCAAACTGGCTGTTATTAAGCCTCTTGTAAAAAAAAAACACAAAAAAAAAAAAACACAACTTGACCCTAAATCTAGTTAATTATAGACATATCTCAAATCTCCTTTTACTGTCAAAGATACTAGAAAAGGTAGTATCCTCACAATTATATTTCTACTTAGAGAAAATGTTATCTGTGAGGATTTCCAGTCAGGATTTAGACCTTATCATAGTACTAAGACTGTTTTAGAATTACAACTGACCTGCTTCTATTATCTGATCATGGTTGTATCTCATTATTAGTGCTATTGGATCTCAGCGCTTCATTTGCCACTATTGACCACAACATTCTCTGGAATAGACTAGAAAACTCTATTGAGATTAGTGGAAGTGCCTTAGCTTGGTTCAAATCATACTTATCTGACCGCTATCAGTTTGTAGCAGTGAATGAGGACGTATCATATCAATCACAATTGAAATATGGACTACCTCAAGGCTCAGTGCAAGGGCTGTTACTTTTTACGCTTTACATGTTACCCTTGAGAAAAATTATCAGGAGACATGGTGTTAGCTTTCACTGTTATGCTGATAATACTCAGCTATATATTTCTTCTCAGCCAGGTGATACACACCAAATTGAATAAAATAAGGGAATGCATAGCTGATATAAAAAATTGGATAACAAGTAGCTTCTTACTTTTAAATTCTGACAAAACAGAGGTGTTAACAGAGGTGACCCAAAAAACCCACACATAATAATCTAGAACACTGTCTAACATGTGATGCTGCTCTGTCAGTTCTTCTTCATCAGTTAGGAACCTAGGTGTGCTGTTTGATTGCCATCTTTCATTTAAAAAAGCCATGTTTCTAGTCTCTGTAAAACAGTATTTTTCCATCTTGAAAACATATCTTAAATGCGATCAATGCTTTCAACCTCAAATGCAGAAGTGTTAATTAATGCGTTTAAGACCTTGAGGTTAGACTATTGTAATGCTTTATTGGGTGGTTGTTCTGCGCGCTTGATAAATAGACTAAAATAGAGTCCTTACTAGAGACAGGAAGTATAAGCATATTAGCCCGGTTCTGTCAATACTGCACTGGCTCCCTATAAAACATTGTATAGATTTAAAAACTTAACTTATAAAACCCTGAATGGCTTTGCTCCTCAGTACTTGAGCGAGCTCTCATCACATTATACCTGAATTATACACCTGATTTCTAGTGATTATCATTGTTTTGATTACAGAGACCATCTCTGCATTTAATAAAGAATTTTTTTAATCTGGTCATTATACATTACCATCATTCTGTTTTCCTATTTGATAATGTTCAGTGCTTTGCTACAATCTGTATTGTTAAAAGTGCTATATAAATAAAAGCAATTGATTGGTTCATTGATTGATTCATTGAAAATATGAAGTTGTGGCTGTTTTACAAAATAACAATAGGTAACAAAATCACCTGTTTTGCAAATATACGGTAGTATGCAGCTGGGGAAACAATAATAATGATAATAATAATTAAATGAACTTTGTTGTTGTTGTTTGCAATCTGAATTATCAGTATAATCAGAATATAATGTGCTGATTGGTTGTTCAAGAGACATTTCTGATTATTTTTTAAAGTTTTTTTATGATATTTGTCAATATTTTGGTGGAAATGCTTTTCCCAAAATGTTTTAATGAATTTAAAATTATATATGAAGTACTGTAGAAAGCTTATGTAACAATATACATGATTTGCTGTCACTTCTAATCAATTTAATGCATTATTGGTGAATAAAAGTATTACATTCTTAATTAAATAAATAAAAAACAAAAAATCTGCCCCTCACACTGTTTTATGGCACTCCCACATCTCTCCTATAGCTGAAACAGACAACATTAATGTTCTTTGCAATAAAGATCTGTAATGGTCAGTGTTTTCTCTCCAGTGTTATAATGTTTTGATTTATGTAACCTAAAAGACAACGACACAAACAAATGATACATTAGTTTGATATCTGTGTGAATCTCCAAGTAAAAAAGAAGCCCAGAGGACACTAATTTATACAGTTCTATCAAACTTCCTGGGATATCTTTGAAGGTTATGCATCATATGAGGATTTATGACTTCGAGTTCTACCGTCTAGATTTATAACTGCCGCTGGAAAGCATAAAGCATGAGAAGGCATTTTAAGTAAACCGTGACATTTGTGAAAAATCAATCAGCAAGGTTACAAAAGGTGACTGCCGAGAGAGAGTGCGGTGAGATGGAGGCAACATAATTTGGCTCGGTGTCAAAGGAGCAATGTTCAAATTAAGAATCCAGGGATTTTTGCCTAGAAAACTTTCAAGCCTTCAGTCTCACTTCTGATTATTTTTTATTTTCTTCAGGAGGTGGTTGGCACACTATAAGAGGGTGACATACAGCATCAAACTTCATTTTCTGTGCACAGGGTTCAATTATAGAGGCAATATTGAGGGAGCAAATTGCCCAATTAGACATAAAACAGACTTAAAGCATTGCGGGCGGAACACTTAAGTGGCTCTCCTCCTGCTGCGAAACAGAGACAAAGGGTCACTGGAAATATGTGTTTTTGTATTTATTCGTGTTGTTAACGGCCACACAAGGCTTGTGACTCTCATTAGACGTCCATAGAGAAATGAAAGACGGAGTAGTTTAACTTGCCAAACAGCAACAATAAAGTTAAACCGGGAAAAAGATTCTCAAATAGACATTACAATTATTCTACTGTATTCTGTTAATGTCTCATTACTGTGCCTCACAGTGCTTTTTACTTTATGCAACCCATCTCTGATTTCTGTTTTGTTTAGTTTTTTTCTATGTATTTTCCCCTTAATGAACTCCTAATTTGCTTATTAAAAATGATCATGAGGTCGGGAAATGCTCGTAAGGCACTCTGCTCGTCTCGTAATTTCTCATCCACCATACGAGCCCCGACCATATGAGAAGAGATGATTTCCTTCGATAATCCCAAAAAAATTGCATGCGAGCTCGTGCAACCTCAAAAATTGCACCCTGTACGCCCGCCTTAAAATGATTATTCAAACTGGAAATAAATTATAAGCATTTAAAGCAAGCAAAAACGTTGCCTGTCAGTGAAGCAGCCCTTCAGTTTAGGTGGAGTTACCAACCTGATCTCATGGCAATTCATACATATTTTACGAGGTGGCTAATTCGTACGAATTTGTACGACCTCACTCACTTCATTTATTCTAAATCGTACATATTTTACGAGATGGCAATTCGTATAAATTTGCATGCATGACCTAAACACAACCCTGCCCCTAAACCTACCCATCACGTGGTTTTAGACAAATCGTACGAAATCGTACAAGTGAGGTCGTACAAATTAGTATGAATTGCCACAAATTTGGCACCTCGTACGAATATGTACGCATTGCTCGTGAGACTGTGTTGGAGTTACTCACTCTCACAAAAACTCTCAGAATCACTGAAGATGTACTATAACACAAATCTCTTATCGTTTTTGTATTTATGATATGTTTTGTGTTTATGATAAGAGAACTTTTCTTTTTTATTTTTATGCAGGTCATGCAGGTAATTTTGCGAATATTCTTGAGCACATCTAAATGTAATGCCACAATTTATTTATTATTTTTTTTTTACATTTCCATTTATTTTACATCTGTGGGGGACATTTTTGCTTATTTTGATGGCATTCTTGCCCTATGCTCCTATTAATTTCTGAGCCTGCAGAGTACTTGAATATGACAAAATTATGAACTCTAAGAAAATTCAATATCTAAACATCACAATAATTCCCAATCCATTGCATGATAGGGAAAAAGGAAAAGTGGGGCTAAACATGTTATTCATTTATTTATCTTTGTATATACATATAAAAGAAAGAAAAAAGAAAATCAACAACAAACCTAGTTCTTAGAATGTGCATTGGGGGCCAAAGCAACATGTCATGTGTGTATTTCATTTAGTTGACAGCAGTTATGAAGTGCAGGCTGAAAATAACTGTCCATGAATGTGGTCAGTAAGAGCTGCTTTAAAACAGAGAAAGTTCTCCAACTCCAGCATGTTTCTCCATATATGACCTCATTCTCCATGGAGGGTGCAGAATGACGCTATGCGGTAGCATTATGCAATAACACCTGGGAGAATGGAACAATCCATTTTTCACGGGAAAGAGGGTAGTGCGACCGGTCGGTTGAGGATTTCAGGTTAATGCTTCAAAGGACCCGTGTTCAGCCAGTGCTGGCAGGTTTATTAAAAAATAAATAAATACATAAACCACAGCGTGCATACCAGAATAGTTGGGTAGTGTTTGTGATAGCACTTCTACGTTTCAATTGGACAAACTTGTGTTTGTGTGTGGTTGTTTTTACAAAATAAGTTTCAAGTACAAATCAAATATTTAAATATTCACATCTGTGCACTGTAAAACTGCACCAAAACATACTGTCCAATTATGTAAAGTGTAATCTGAAGAAAAATATGTGGATCTTTTTATGTTGCTCCCTGATGCAACTACAAACAAACTACACTATATAAAATGTACTGAAGTAGACTTGCAGTGCCCTTTATTAAGTGAGTCCTTGATGAAGAGTGAAGCGCTTGTTCTCTTTAAGTATTGACAACATCACATGAATACTTATGAATATACAGTGTAAAAGCAACACACACCGGTCTCAGCACTTGGTGCATGAAATATTTCAGGGATACATTTTAGCATTGCCAATGAAAAACAATCTCATACTTCTCATTTTTATTTTTCAAATCAATTAAAATGATGATTCAAAGCAATAAATGATTCAAAAGAAAGAATAAATACATATGTATACATATTGTACATATACAATATTTTATAAATAGTTTTATTTACCTGGCTATAAACTATAAACACAAAATGCTTCAAAGGAGTTTACCTTTTTTACAGTATTAGACTGGATTAATCAGCATGCAAGTACAGTATAAAGTACACACACACACACATACATACGCATCTATTTTTAATTGTTTTTTTTATTTCTTGAATGAAAACAAACAAAAAACAAACAACAAAAACAAAAAAGAGGCTGTAAAAGGATACAACTAATGTATGACATATTTATTTTATATGATAAATAATGCAAAATAATTGTCTCACAAAACAAGACTATATATACAGTAAATACTGTAATACACACACACACACAGGGGAATGCAAACACTTATCTTTTAATTAATGCAAACTTACCATAGGCTAATTACATTATGTTAAATTGCGCAGTTACAATTATGCTATCAAAAAGTAAAATGACGGTCTCAAGCCTTCTGATCATATAAACAGCAGTCAGAACAAAAACAAAAAACTGTCTGAAATTGTACAGTAAAGTATTGCACATTTGAGTGATTTGTGATTGAATAAAGAGATCCTCATAGATGACTGACCACTGACACTTAACCCTATAATCAACAGAAGAAAGAAGAAACATTCACCATGTTACATCATTTATTTCCACACAGATAAAAGCAATAATCCAGGGGGATTTCTCTCTGTTTTATCTGACTAAGGCTTTGACATGTTATATAAACAGCAATGAGTACAATTAAAAAGAAAGTAGGAGTTGTAAGACAATACAAGGCTATGAACAGAGCTAGACGTTGTACATATTTTTATTGAACATATTTTTACTGTGCGATTATTTGTGCATGGATATAGGCTGATGTTAGTGTGTTACATAAGCAGTAAACCCTGCAAATTCACCCATATCTGCTTTAGATTAGTAAAAACACTGAACTGTTACCCCAAAGACTCAAATTTGTAACATTAAATTTGACTAAAAACATACTAAAATATCAAACATATTAAAACTCATTTATTTATGAATTAGAGGCCTCCCACAACAACATAGCAATGTAAAAATATTTTTTACCCCTCAGAATTTATCTAAATGTGGATCTTTCATGGTCAAAGCTTCATTTGCAGGGATCATCATTAACAGAACATCAGTACACCAGTCCTTACTTGCATTCAAAGAAATGCTTCCACTGGCTAGTAGAATATTTATAATGTGCTTTTTGAGTGCTCAAGACAAGATAAGCTTTTAATGCCTTTAAACTCAGGATATCAAGTGTTTGAGTGTTGAAACTGCGGTCTTTGTACCCTCTAACACCTCTGAATCATGCCACGACACTGCTCCAAGCCATATTTAGAGGTTGTTTTTATTTATCCACAATAATTTAGTGCGACCCAAATGGAGTCTGCTTGGATCAAGTGGCCTGCACTGTAATTGCAGATCTTCAACAATGGGAGCAAGGTCAAGCCTCAAACAATAGGAAGAAAATCACTCAATTCTATCTATATATAGTTAGCCAATTTTCCACATGATTTTCAGTCTCTGCTCTGTTCCCAAAGTGTGATCTTCTTTTCTCCATTTTATAAACACACCAGACCATACACTCTCACCCCTCAAACTTCTATTTCCTGATGATAGATAGACAGACAGACAGACAGACAGATAGACAGATAGACAGATAGATAGATAGACAGATAGACAGATAGATAGATAGATAGATAGATAGATAGATAGATAGATAGATAGATAGATA
>JAUCMT010000026.1:446923-483354 GCA_032357475.1 Enteromius thamalakanensis | reverse complement strand
GGATCATATTATTTCATATCTGACTAGTGAAACGTTAATATAAAGTTGCATTTGTACAACAACAACAAAAATAAATAAATCTTGCAATATGTGACCCTGGACCACAAAACCTTAAGTCGCTGGGGTTTATTTGTAGCAATATATAAAAATACATTGCATGGGTCAAAATTATAGATTTCTTTTTTATGCCAAAATCATTAGGAAATTAAGTAAAGATTATGTTCCATGAAGATTTTTTTGTAAAATTCCTACTGTAAACATATTAGAATTACATTTTTGATTAGTAAAATGCATTGATAAGATATTTATCTGGACAACTTTAAGGTGATTTGCTCAGTATTTTGATTTTTTGGCACCCCCCGATTCCAGATTTTCAAATAGATGTATCTCGGCCAAATATTATCCTATCCTAACAAACCATGTATTAATAGAAAGCTTATTTATTGAGCTTTCATATGATGCATGCATCTCAGTTTAGCCAACTTATGACTGTTTTTTTGGTCCAGGGACACATATGGTTAAGAAAGCAGAAGTGAAATCATCTAACAAAACAAAGTTGAAAGAGATCATGTAACAACCTCTAAGTTTGTATTGCTCTCCGCTGATGGCATTGACAGTGAAGGTGTGTGAATCCTCATCGCTGGGGGAAATCACTGCACCGGCTAATGGCAGCGAACCCCTGGGCTTCTGATTTCTCGACTGCTCATTCACAAAATATTCCAGCAGCCCTGCCTCATTGTTGAGCACAAAATATCTAAAATTGAAACATAACAGTTCATTAAATATTTTAATTAGCACAGATTTGATTTGGGCCTGTTCATGTTAAACAAATACTTTAGACTCACCGATACTGCCATCCAGTCACAAGATTGGTATACTTCATTAAATACCCATCCACCTTTTCCATCAGATCACTTCCAAAAGAAAACATCATGTTGTGAAACAACTAGCGCGTTCAAGACTTTCATATCATTGCCTAAAAGGTTATATCACCAAATCAACCCTAAATTGTATAGACCAAACTGTAAGAGCAAAGCTGGGATATATCCATAATATCCATACAACTATGTTCAGTCGTGTTTATGTTATAATAAAAGTGAAAGGAGGCTGAGGCTGCCATATTGCTTAAATTTTAATTTTTGTGATGCACTAAAGAAAGAAAATCATACGGGTTGAAAGATGTGCTGAAGTCCAATTTAACTGTTACTCCGGAAATGAAATACTGTACAAGCTCTCCTCGCATTAGAAAAGTAGCCTTTGCTATTTGATATCGAACAGTTAACATGGCTCATACGTAAACGTTGTTTGTTTGTAAAGGAGCTGCCTGTGTGAAGTAACTTACCTGTACTGCCAGGATTTGGAGGCTGTCTTACAGGAACTCTGTGAGCCGCCGTGATGCTCCAGCAGGGCTTCAGTCTGCATGATCGGATCCTTCCTGTGATTTACAACACAGCTATCACTTCACCTGCCGCACTAAACACCGACCAGCCTATTTCATATGGCAGACCTCAAGGCAAAATGATTGGTTATAGACGTTGTTTTAATCATCGTACTAGTTTAATGCTCTGAATTACAGGAACCACTGGCATGTTTATGTCTCACGCAGCCATGACAGAGCGTGACGTCATTCGCGACTCGCATCATGTGACAGGAGGTGGGCTAAAAAAACCACTAGTTAAAAAGCACAAACGGGATGATTTGATTATATTTATTTTATTTACAGTTTATTGATTAGATCAGTAAAGATTACTAGAATTACAATTTTAGCGTTTAGTGTTATTTTACATCCGAACCGCCACATAATTCACCTTTCAAATTAAAAGTCCTAGGTGGAGAGCCGCGCGCTAGATCAGCTCATTCTGATTGGCCAGATGTAATGATGCCACCCTAGTGACGTGCAAAACATTATTGAGAAATATGTTGATTATTTAAAACATTCATAACTTATTTTTGACAGCAAAGCTAGATTTTTTTAATAGATGGGCTAATTCATGTTTCTTTTTAAGTTATGAAGAATGCGTAAGTAATATTCCTGCACTTTTTTTTAACAAAATCCTGTAATGTATTGGATTTTACTGCTTTCAAACATTGACTTACAAGGTAAAGTAAAAAACATTTCTTTGTCATAATTCATTTTATTGGGAAAATAAACAACTGTTAACAATGCAAATTATGTCTCAATTATGTCTCTTTTTGATTGTGTATCGTTAAAACAAAGTACTAATGTACAATATACAATACAAAACATGGAGAAAAAACAACAATATGAGAGACTATGTGGTAGATTTTTAGTTCTGCATAGACTTGTCTTTGGTCTTACAACAGTCTCATGGCTTGGCATTTTCAATTTCTGTTTATCCTCATACTGGCTGTAGATTATTCTCTTCTATAGTCCTATATATGCATCTTTTTGTCAAAAGAGAATGTTTTGTCTGATTCCACACATTACTACTATATTTTCTAACCATAACATTCATAACATTCATTATTTATTAAACTAATTAGTGGATAAATAAGTACAATAAAGCAAACAGCATAAAATGACATATCTAATGAAATGTTTGTTCAAAGCAGTACAAGTCAAAGCAGAGTTTACATCTGAACACTGGGAGATGATAAAAAGACAAATAAACAAAAACAACAACAACAAAACATTTCTTCTGATAAATTCACAGTTTCATTAGAATGTAAAATATCCTGTCATTCTTCAAGATAATCTCTATTGAAATGGTGCAAGACATGCTTTCTGAGGTCATGAGGATCAAATAGAATTACAATTTATGGAAAATGCTATTTATGCAGAAATACATATAATGCAAACAAATATCATAAAAAGAGTGTATGTATATATACATAGATATATGTATATATATATATATGTAAAATGTATATATAATAAAATCACAGTCCTTTGTGACAAATTACTTGTAAATAACAGAAAAAACACAATTTCAGAAATTAAATATTTGTAAATGTTCCAATGCTACCAAGGGTTAATGTTCATAATGATTATTAAAATTTTCAAGAAAAGGGTCTCCTATTTGAGCAAAACAAAAAAACTTGCTTTAAATCTAAAAAATGATGTTCAGACATACTGTTAAAAATATATGCTTATACTGTCCTTGAGTGAATACCATGAAAGGAAAGGCATTTCAGTTGAGGTTTGATTGAGAGTACAAAACTCCTTCAGTTACATTATAATGAGCCGCTAAAACTGTAAGACTCATTCAGTCCAACATTTCGGGAATATAAACTCCAACTCAACATACATACAGTAAATATGAATTCATACCATAATCACACCATAATTTAGTTTCACTTTAAAATCTGGAATCTTATTTGCTCCATATTTTACACAATCTCTTCATCAAACAGTACGCTGTAACACATCAGCAATCAGTACTACAATAGAAACTTATTTACACAACATTTCATACGCAAAGGTTCTATTTAAAGCTGCCATGTTTGTCTCTCAGCAACTAATACTGTGTCCTAAAATGAAAGCGCTGCAGTAACAAAAAGAAGTCAAATAATGTAATAGTAAAAGTTATGAATGTCAAACTTATGAACTATGTTGTTTTTTTTAACTAAATACATGGGTTCAAAGCAGCATCCACAAAAGTTCCTCATTCAATATTGTAAGATAAATAAGAACAAGTAAAATACTAGATAACTACTAGATAACACACCTTCACTAGTCCTCTAACACCTATACAGCAACAATCTAGTCTCTAAACTATGACATATACAGTGCAACTGATTTCATTTTTTTTAAATAATGGCTACATTTTGATGCATTAAAGCAAGTTACAATGTGACTCCATCAGGAAAATATTCAACACCTGCTTTCATGTATGTGTACAGTCAGTCCAAATTTTAAAAAGCAAATGTTTTTTAACTGAATATCTGTGCTAGATATTGTTTAAAATAAGTGTCAGATAGCCCTACTAATGGCACCTTGCTACTGTATTGAACTGACTAATCAACAAGCTAATGTCATCTGATCTCATATAAAGGCCTATAAAAGGCCTTTTCTCAAGGGCTTTTAGTGAGTTGATTGTTGAGAGGCAACAAAGTCTATAAACATCTGCAGCCTTGGTAGGACAGCCCTTTAGGACCAAAATCTGGCAACACATTTCAAGGTAAACAAACTCAGTATGACGGTACGTCAAGTAACTAATTGTAATAAAAACTAAATAACACATACAATGAGATCCACAAGTCTGAGACCACGAATAATAAAAATGTAGTATTTTGCATTATTTAAATGTCGTTTTAATTAATGTATTTAATATCAGCATAATTTGAGTAAACAGCTCAATTAAAATTAGCTTTTTTTTACATTTCTTAGTATTTGTTTTGTCATCTATTGGCGAGGCCTAAAACCGTGGAAAAAAAACAAACATTGTTACTTAAATCAAATCAATTCATAGAAATCAAATCAAATAAATAGAAAAATACTTATTTCAGTAGTTGCCAAGGCAAAATTCTTCATTTTTTATTTAGTTAAACTTAAAAAAAAACAACAACACTGAAATAAAATAAGTAAAAATAAATAAATAAATAAAAGAACAGTACAAAAACTAAAACAAAACATTAAACTAAAAACTAATTTAAAAAACAAACACTGAAATAAAAAGAGATACATTTAAAAATAAATAAATAAATAAATAAGAACCCCAGTACAAAGACTAAACAAAATATTAAACTAAAAACGAATTAAAAATATAAAATAAAACTATAAAAGGTATCTTGACACTAAAATATTACTGACTCGAGCTGCTTGTGAACTTGAGACTGTGTAAACGTATGTTCTCCAGCATGACTTGAGAATACAGAGAATATACTGAGATGTTGTGCTTCAACGGAAGCAAGAACATCTGACTGTCAGCATAAACCAGGACAATTGTTATTCATTTACATTCTATCTTTTTAAATCTCTCAAAATCTAAAAAAGCTCTGTATACCAGTAAGTTAAAAAAATCTCAGACTTCTGGACCCAACTGTGTATTAATAAATTCAAACAGGCTTCAACCCTCTCTGAAGTTTTTATCATGTACAACAGCAACATTCAAATTGCTATAAATTATCAAAAACACAATTAAAAATCAGCACTTGCACAGACCCTAAAAGATCTCACCTGCACTTCTCCATGCAAATTCAAAAGCATCGTCAGTCACATGACCTGATATACGCTGATCAAAACATTGCCAGCAAGTAATTTCACGAAACAACAGAGAAGCACCATGAGCAGAAGACCAGAGAGAATCTCTCTCATCATTGTCAACCAGATGCTACAGGTCCATCAGAAAGACAAAGAGAACATTAATTAGCACCTGCATAACTGTAACTTGCATGACTATGGCTTCACGTTTGATCAATAGGTCACTGGCACCTGACAGCCAGGCACAGAGGAGTGCAATCAATGGCTTTTCAATCCCACCAACAGTCCACACCTACACATAGAGAGATCAGGTCACGGACTACACTACGGAAATGATCGCCGTTTTGCCCTCCACAGCAGCTAAACCTCAAGGGAAGCCTGTAGCATACCAAGGCATCCATAATCACCCAATCAACTGGAAACAAATTCAGTCCCTGCCACAGAGGAGGAAGCCGATCAGCAGCGGAGTAAGAGTTACCAGGAGCTGCCATAAGTTCACCACCAAACAAGAAGACCTGGAACAAGGATCTGGAACAAGAAAAAAATATTATTAATATAATGTGAAAGAAATGAGCTTTCTTGGAACAGACATATTTTACATACTTTTTTTATTTTACAACCTTGTTGTGTACCTTGTTTACCTTATGTATTAGGAAAACTTTTTCTTATTTTTTATTATTATTTTATTTGAGACAGACAAAATTAGTGGTGCTCTTTAAAGCATAGTCTAATATTTGTAACACATTTTTTTAATTTAAGTTTTAATATTTTGAATTAATTTTTTTTTTCTTTTTAAACTTTTTAATAGTAATTTTTATGCATCAGGTATGTTTTATTATTTTTATTAAAAACTTGCATTTCAATTGTGTACAAAATGTACAACATAAATAAACTTGTCATACCAAAATTAAAAGCAATCAAACTATAATTGTTTACTCATTTTCTACATCCATACATATATTTATTATGCATTATCAGTACTACAGTACTGATAGTGAATACAGTATACATATAAATGTATATATTAGACAGTAACTCACCTAAGCGGGCACTCTTGGTAGTGTTTTGAGGTGGGATCTCGTGAGGGAGGGGGCAGACACTGCAGAAGTCAGAGCAGGTTGGGCAGATGAGCTGTCCACTGTAGACCCATCCATTCATTCGTATGCTCACATTGATCACCTGACCAGTACGAACACATTGATAGGACTCATTCTGCACCCAGACCAACAACCCTTGGGCTGTGCAAGACACCTGGCAACACAAATCTCAGTTTTGGTAAACGTAAAACATCATTTTCATATGTTTCAGTGGTACATAACGCCCAGTTGAAAAAAACATCTATTTATTTTTTTTATAAATTACAATACATTTTATTTTTCTTATATTTACACTATCATTCAGAGAAATTATCACAGGTGTCAGTAAAGGAATATGTTTCAAAAGATTTTCACCTTTCATGCAGTGTGTAACACAGCCCTAATTTAAACATCCTGCAAAGTTTTAAACTGAAAGCGCACCGTGTAAAAAGGTCCCAAACAGTTTCATGTGGACATCCTAATCAAACATTAGCATATTGCCCGCCTATTTGTTGGTCTGACTGAAAAGGCAAATTCATTCTTTGCCACTAGACTTTGGTTCATTAAAAGCCCACATACACTGCTTTAAGTGAAATTGACCGATCACTGGACGGCTTTTAAAAAAACTAAATAAACAAACATGGTAAAAATAAATGCATATTGTAATAAAACGAAAGCGTTATTTGACCTTGCATGCATATCAACCTGTTGTTTTGGACTTCCAAAACCAAAATAGGAACCTTTCATAAACCTTTATATGGGAACTTTAAATAAACTGTTTATTCAGGGAAAAAAAAAATGTAGACAGTTACTTTGAATTGTTATAATATGTCACAATGTCATTTAATATGTTTTTTATTACTTTTATATCAAATAAACATCCAGCTTTGGTGAGAATAAGAGACCTTTTTCAATAACATTAAAATAATCTTTATGACCCAAAACACTTCCGCAGAAACTGTCGCATTTCCCATGAGGTCTACCATTACATCATCACCTTATAGCAACCACTGCCCCAGTCTGGGTAGGTCATTCTTTTGGCGCACTGCTCCATTACAAACGGTGACTTCTGGTACAGACACACTGATCCCGGGCCGTACTGTTCCGCACCGTAGTTTCTCCATGTGGCTAAAAAAAAAAAGAGCAAAATCCCAATAGTCCCAATAGCAAAAAATACGGAATAACACAAGAAGATATAAGCAAATGAAACCCTCCATTCTGCTTCTAAATGAAGAAATGAATTGAGTGAATGTCATCTCACCTGGCTGGTTCTCATGTATCCTGCAGTAAGAGCTGCGCTGGTATTCTCCACCCACATGCCAACTAAACTCCTGGCTAAAAGGACAGTAGTCTGCGATCTCTACAGCCCCTCCATATGCTTGTATATCTTCCTCAGGGACACCAGGGATAAGGTCAAAGTACTAGAGTATGGAGAGGGTTTATTACATTTAAATTAACCTACTATAATAGGCAATCAATATATTTAAACAAATGGTACATTTTATCTATATAGAGCTTTTCACAATAAAATGAACAAGAACCGAGTGAAGATAGAAAGGACCTGCATTTCTGCTGATCTTACCTGATACTCAGCAGGAAGTGCATGATGATACTTCTGCAGATTGCACACAGCCACTGCCAGCTGGTCCTGCCTGCAGGTGAGCTGTAGAGGTGCGCTCCTCACAGAATCACAGTACGGGCTCAGGGTTGGCTTCCTGTTTAAACAAATAAAAGTACAAAGTCCACATAATACAACAACAACAAAAATTTTATTTGCAAGTGTGCACAGTTTTACTACAAATCTCATGCATCAAAGCTTACGTGTGGCGATGTAGGTCTATCCAGAATTTACAGCTTTTCATCACAAAGTCACAACCCAGACCTCTTCCCCACTCCAAGCTCTCCGCCATACTATAATTGGCCCTGTACCACCTTATAACAGAAAACAGCAGAGAGGAGTGAGTCATAGAACAGTGTTCATTCTAATACTTAAATTATACTTAAAGGTAGTCTACCAAAAGATGCGAATTATTTCTAATTTACTCATACTATACGCAATATCACGTTCAAAATCGTAAATTAATCCCTCCTGAATCTGAAGGCGATATTGCTTAGCTCGTCAGTGACCTATGGCTCTGTGTATCAACTGTCGCTCATTTTAAAAGCAGCTAAATTGAGATTTCCAGCAAATTAAAGAAATGTAGAAGTCTACAGCTTTATAACTGAATAAACTGCATTAGCCATGAGCAACAATACTTCTCTTACCCTGTATCCTCCATTATGGCCAAAGTAATTCTGGAAAAAACTCTGTTCTGTGTGTGAGATCCAGTCATTGCCTCATTCTGTTACAATAAAACATGGTAAATTAAAAAAAAACAGCTGAAATAGTTAAGTGTTCATGAACACCACCGGGGAAGAGTACCTCTAACAGACGTTTTTCCCAGTGGTTGAACTCAGTGCCAGCACCTCCCTGGTTCTCCAGTTCCATGCCCTCTAGAATGGGGCAATTAAAATGTCTCCTGGCTTCCTCCTGACAAAACATCACAACAATTCATGTAGCTCTATTTAGATGGTGTTTCTTTAAAAGGAAAGAAATACTTACAACTACACGTTGAGTGGCCAGAAGATGGACTGTGTGTCTGACCATCTGGCCTCCACGGATGTCCCACAGGCGAGTTGCTCTTTTGATGACTTTATCACTCCACTGATATAACCCTAAGCTGAGAGAGAGAGATGCAAAAAAATAAACACAGAGCTATTGATATAAAGGTCCATTTTATACATATCACCAAAACTTACTAATTTAACCTGTATTAATAAAGCCATATAATTATCACAATGTTACAATGAAAAATAAAAAACTAACTTTTTTTATTGTTAAAATTATTCATAATAAAATGCTAATATAACCATCACCTTTCATTGTATGCGGGTAGACCACTTGCCGAACGTGGTGTCAAAGGTTTCCCGTCATCATCATGGTAAAACGCAAAGAGTCCTGCAGAAAAACCCTTAAAACACATAGAGCAATTGAACAATAATGATAAACTCTAAAACACTCTCTTTACGAGGATGTGCAGTGATTAATGTTGTTACCAGGGCATGTATGATCTCGTGTTTGACTGTGGACAACATCCCTTCAAACTCCTGAGGTTGAGTGGAGATCATATTGGGACACAGATTGGCATATCCAGCGATGGGCCTACATTAAACAATGCGTCTGTTACAGTCAGAAACACACTGGAATATTTCCACCGTACAGTCAACAAATCAAAGTGATTTATTGTTGCGATTACCTGTCTAGTTCAGACTCCAGCTGGCAGTACGCTGCATAGGCTACAATGTTTTCTTGTCCACAACGCTCGGTGGTCATCGCACTCACATACAGCACAAAATCAGCCCTCACCACCCCCTCACCATCAGGAGGACCAGTGGGGCCGCAGGACTTTCCAGACTCACTGCATACCCTGCATTGCTAAAGACATCGTTCTATTAATATTCATATTTATCAGTACTAGTATAATTACAATACATTTTATCCAAAAAATATACTTCTTTCAGTAGGCATGGTGCTTCTGTGTATTTACACAGATATTTTGAATTGAATATAAACAAGCATCAATAGACATAAGACACCTTAATTTTCATACAGTGCTTATTATATGTAATGTACATTTAATCAAAGTGTGAAATAAATGGGCTTTGTTGAGTAATTCACACTGGAATGAAATAGATAGGCTCATATTAAGCATATGAAGTCACTATGTATTATTTTTTGGGATTGATCTGTATGGTTTATATGCAGCAAATATATTGTAATAAGGAGTAAACTAAATGTTTTTGAGGGGGACCTACCTGCAAATGTTGTTCAGGGACAACAACTGGGCCACACTTGGTGATGTCTGCACACGGTCCCTGACAGTAGCGATGTGGATCATCTCTTTTTCTAAGGTACTGATTGGTTGTGCATTGTCTAATCATTAAGAAAAAAAAAACCGGATTACAAATAAGGAAAATAATGAGATTAAATATCCACCAAGCTTCCAGAAGGACATGGGTGGCTGAGTGCAATTTTAAGAGGATTTGCTGTCAGACAATACTAGATAAGAAGTGAATTACCTGCTCAGTAATATTGGACCTGACTGCCTACGCACCCTGAAGGCCCTCTGGAGATAATCAATAGCCTGTGGGAGGAGCTTGTCCTTGAAACAAAGCAGAAAAATATAATTACTGAAAAGAGCAATAACGTATGCATGTATCCTGATGTGAAAGGTCATTTATCCGACTGAACAAATATACTTTAGCTTTACATATTGATGACCAGAAATCAAAATACCTTCACAAGGCTGCTTTTGGTTTCATCTAATCTGTGTGAGCAGTAAAGACATTAAGTCAATGTTAGGCAACAACAAAGAGGCATTACTGTATTTAATAAAACACAAACTTATAACTAACCCATCCAAGCTGGAGTCGTACTCTATTTGGATGTTTAGCTGCTGGTCAGCGCTTCTTTTGGTCAGTCTATCTGGCTTCAGAAACACTTTATGTATGACCTAGAATGGCAAAGAGCAGAAATTATTACACATTCTAATAAAATAATATTTCATTGACCGTGTGAGCAGTTAAGGTGATTTTCACTGAACTGATAAAAATGCTTCGACTGCTAACGTTATATAATTTCTTTATGTATTGCAGAAAAACGTTAAACAGATAAAGTCGAGCATATTTTGGCATATTTTATTTTATGGTTCACTGTCCCTTTAATTGCGACATCATCCAGATGAACGCTTTCATTCACCTTCATTTATCCACTTTATTTCTTCTGTGAAACATAAAGGAGACGCTAGCAAATTGTCAACCTCAGTTATTATTCATTTTTGGGGGATAAACAATACTAAGAAGGCGCAATCCCATGTGATATTAACGCGGCACATTCTTAAATATCGTATTTGGGAAGCCGAAGAAACAATAACAAGTAAGAGGGTCTGACCTCTGTGGGTAGAGGCACTTTATGGTCACAGGTGTGCGTCTGCGCGCCGGTGCTGATGAAGATGATGATGGCGTTAAATAGTAAAGCAGCTCTAACTGATCGAGGCTGCCGCCATCCTGACGCCATCATTCACTCCGTGACGTTAACAGTCATATCTCCGTCCTGTCAGGCTGCAGAAACCACTTCAACACCGCGTAAAATTGAAGGATGTTCCGTGAAGAATTCAAATCAGCTGTTCATTAAACCGGCTTCACCCATAAACCCAGAGCAGCGTGAAAGCGGAAACAATGCTCCGGCGTTTCAAAATAAAAGTCTGTACCCAATATAAATAGTTGTCGATTCGGTCATGTTTACTACTATTGTCGGACTCAGAATTTGATACTTATATAATACAGCATACCACTAAAAAGTATTATGTGAGGCAGAACACATTACGCAATATTTGTCAATGTAGTCTTTGGATACTCTGAGGTGACATGGCTGCTTTACTTTACAATGTTTCAAATTCATGCTTAGTAATAATAATAATGTCAATACCACTGAGCAGCATGCAGTTTCCCCAAAAACGTTACATTGAATTGATTTGAATCAATAGAAACAAGAGAAAGATTGTAAAACATACGCAGAGCCAAAATATAAAACCATTTATTATAAGAGTACAGAAAATATTTTTTAATTGCATAATCATCTACAAGATACAACGCCTTGGTCCCATATTTCAATGAGCACAACAATGAATTACATAAATCAGTCCTACTTTCTAAAGAGCAGCAAACAGGTTTGTTTCAAATAAGAATGGTCTTTGATCAGATACAGTTCACAGTATCTGACTCAGACTTTGAGTTTCCCAACCAGAGGGCTGCTGGGGTAGAGCCGTGAGAAACGGCCCAGCGTCCACACAGGAAACACATTCCTGTAAGAGGTGTAGCTGATGGCACAGCTTTTATTGAACACTCCAGAAATATTCTCCTTAAAACAAGGAAACAACCCAGCACATTTTATTAGACAAAGAGAGAGAGAGACCTCTGATGAATTTTGGAGATCTAGCAAGAGCTTTGCTAACCTGTGGCCAGTCTCCACTGGGCAGCTGCCTATCAATCAGAACTTGAATGCCTTGCTCGATCACTCTGATGTCAGGGTACCTAAAAATTAATTTTGTAATGTAAATAAATTAACACTGTTTTGTAATTGTTTTGGAAATGTTTCCATGCAATTTGCCATCAAATCAACACTTCTAAAAACAAATCTAAAAACACTAAAGAGTCAGGAAAAAAATTTATTGTAGTTGTCAAACTCTGAAATATAAAAATTTTAAATTTACTCAAATTTGTGAATCATTTTCTAATCTGAAGTTACCTGACAGCCATCAATCCGAGCAAAGCCCAGCAGGTGTTGTGGATCTGTGAGTTCTTGCTCTGAACGTAGCACCGCTGCTCACATGACTCAAAGTCCTCACCCCAGCCTCCATCCTCCATCTGCTTCGACAGCAGGAACTTACAGGCATGTTTCACCTCCATACAAACAGACCTGCAACACAGAAACAAGGTTAAATAAAGTGCAGTAAAAATAAGAGTTGATGAGATACAAGATGGTTTGTTAAATTAACATCAAGATGAAAAGAAAAACAAATAACATACCCATTTTGGAAAGTGTGGTCCATACATGCAAATGCCTCTAGACCAAACCAGACTCCATATGTGAAACACACTCCCCAGGACCTAAGACAAGCAGAACACTTCATAAACCGTCTAAGAAGCAAGAGAATAATGTCTCTCATTATAAATGAGCCAATGCTTACCCTTCCCAAGAGCCATCAGGTCTCTGAATCCTCCTGCAGTAGTCCAGCCCCTCCTGAAGAGTTGTCCTATGTGATCAATAGACAAGGTTTCACTAAAGCATTTTTCAAACCACAATATACTGTGTTTGTCTGTACCTAATCTCTTCTGCTCTGTGCTCAGGATATACGCTGTGAAAGTGTTTCAGTGCCTGCATCACAGCTGAGGTACACTCAACATAAGTGTAGTCGATCATTATATCACCTGGGAGAGAAAGAAGTAGAATCAGACATGTCAAGACCGTTGAAAAACACACAGTCAACTAAATATAAAGTTTTGCTGCATGCTCACCAAACACTTCAGATGGGTTCAGCAGCTCCAGCAGTTTTCCACCACGCTTGGTCTCATACGTGGCAAACCCTCCATCGGGATTTCTCATGCTTAGCAGCTTAAACAAAATCATATTTAAAACCAAAATTGTATCACAGCTTTTACAAACCAAAGATATGTTCTTGAGCGCCAAATCGGCATATTAAAATGGTTTCTAAAGGATCATGTGACACTGAAGACTGGCGTAATGGTATAATTAAATAATAAAAACTAATAAAATTAGTAAATAAAGAAAAATATAATTTTTGAAGGACTGAGATTAAAGATGCAGAGACACTGGGTCATAAAGAGCGTTGGATAGTGGCTTAGGCTCATTGTGCCCTTGAGCAAGACACTTAACCCTAAGTTGCTCCAAGGGGATTGTTCCTATAATAAGTGCATTACTGTAAATCAGATTATTGTGGCTCTGCACTGGTAAGACACAGATAGAATAATAAACATGTCTGAATTGTAAATAAGGCTTTTACCACATTGACAGCATCAAAGAGCCTTTCAGTGGGAATTTTTTCTTTGAGGAAACCACACTGCTCCTGCAGCAGCATAACAGATTTCAGTCCTTCCGCTGTACAGTCCGCAACTATCCAACCACAGTCCCGCGTGCTGAAGGGAAAACCTCCCTGAAGCACACGAACAAACACACACACACTCATTACAGTTTTTCTCAGTCGCTTTGGTGCATTTCTCACTACACTATTTACATTTCTCAGAACAATCAGTCATGTGTGCACATCATAGTAGCAGTTTCTCATTCCTTCCAACATATTGCAATATTATCATCAGCTTATGTCATGTCAGTCAAAATTAACTAAACTTGTGACTGCTGAATAGTCATTCCATTTAAAACTAATAGTCCTTATTTCATTGCTCGAGCCATTACATACAAAAATGTTGAACTAGTTGTCAAAATCTGTCAGGTAAATTTGAAAAATTTGTTTCAATTTTTTGTTTCTTGAAAATGTCTTCTAAATTTAATCGTTTGCACAATGCTTTGAATCCAGTAAATTAGAATTGCAAAGAGCATATACAGTAAAAATGTGAAACATACAAATTCAGTGTCTCAGATACCTCACTACATACAGTAATGTCTAACTTTACTGTAGTTTTCAAACGGCTGTGCAAGTACTATATATTGCTGTCTTGAGCCTTTTCAGGAAGTGTCACCAAAATCAGATTTTTTTGCATTGTAAAAAAATACAGAGTAAACTGTCATAATGAAAACATGACAAAGCCATTTGACTATCCTGTTCATGAACAGTGGTGTCAGGACTTTTCATCTTGACACTGACACTTTCATTGACATGAATACTTGCTTTTGAGGAATGAACTATCCATTTTGAGCAAGTGACAGGCTTTTGCAGGTTATCAACTAGGTTTTGCATTAACTGCTGTGCAAATATAAATACTGTTGTGAGAAATGCACCAAAGCGACTGAGAAAAACTGTAACAGCAGCAGCCTAAAGAGAACCTCCACTCATTAATATTCATGAGTTAAGTTTGGACTATTAATATCATCTCATTCAGCACACTTGTAATAAAATAAAATTAAATATAAAATTAAATATAATCTATATAAAACAATCACTGTAATTGTTGTTCATCTTTAATGCTTTGATAATATTGTATAAATGTTATGAAAGTGAGAGAGAACAGGTCCACAAGTTTAGAAGCAGATATCAAAGAAAACTTTAGAGGATGAACATGCAGAGATTCATCCTGTTTTCACCTTCATTGTTGTATTCCTGCGCCCTTTCTCTGAGGACTCAGCAGAAACACACAAAACCAGGTCAGAAACATCCTTTACACAAGTACACGGATATAAAGGATTGGCCAGTAGATTCAAAGAGATTATAGAGTCAAATAACTAGTTGTTATTGTGTTGTTGTATTGTTACCTCTTTCATTTTGCATTTAGTTTAAAGCATTGGTTCATCATGACAGTATTTGATCAGAAAGACAGTCTAGCCACAGAAAAAGACAGATCACATGTTTTCATAAATGTGCAGAATATGTTTCTAGCCACACAGACACAGCACATTTCTATTTCTAGATGAGTCTTTTTTCTTCTCTGCTCTCAGATCTGGCTGTTTATCTGAGGAACAAGGGCAGCGTTAAGTGTGTGTGTGTGTGTGTTATCGCTTTCTATCAGTCAGGTGGCTTATTCTGAAAAGCCATTTCCCTCCTGACACTCGCCAATTTCCAGTTTGCAGCTTTGCGCTGATGTTCGTGGAAATAGAAGTGACATGTTTCTGTCACAAAACTATAACAACACAATTCTGCTGAATTATTGCACTTTAAACACTTCAGTTTGACTCCTGCAGACTTCCACTTTTATACTTTAGTTAAACATGCGCTTGTTCTGTATAAGAAGATGCTTTCACTGAGGTCCTCTCCGTGACTGCACAGTGTGTTCAGCGCTGGTCTATTGTTTGGAGGTTTTGGCAGGCGCTGACAGCAGGGCTGTGGTTAAGCTGCAGCGTGTGTTGTTTCATTAGGGTTTATCTCTGTGTAGGTTAATTACATTACAGGCTCGTAAGAGTGCGTACACAACACACATCAGTCGCTACGGTAACAAAAGCTGTTTTACAGCACTTCATGGTGCTTTACTGCACCATCAAAGCCTTTACTGCGCTGCTTCCTTCATGAAAGTGTTTGTCACGTGACTGCAGTAAACACACTCGTCCGTAGAGGTGAAGCGTACTGTGAAAATAAAGAAAAAACAGTGTTACACACAAACACAAAGCTGTTTTATTTTATTTTACTTCGATTTTCCAACCTATGTAGGTGCTATCATCAAACTAGTTTGTAGTGACTTCATTTACACACGCTCTGGTTTTCTTCTCAGCTGTTTCAGAGGTTTCCTGCAGTCTGTGTTTCAACAGTTGCAAAGAGTCTCAGTCAGTTAGTTAATCTTCAGCTATTTCTGAAAAGAAAATCAACACTTTATCAATGTTTTCCCAGTCCAGCGTGTTTACTGGCCACACACACACACACACGCTAAAGATAATCTCCATAATCCTCCCCACTGGCACTATGTGTTTCTACTGCCTTATGAATAGTGTATACCAGAGTTATGATTGCAATACAGACACACACAAACACAGATATGATACGATGTATCATAGCACAGATATATCAGCAGAATAGAGGAATTACACAGCAGTGTTATCTGGTTCCTGCTCAAAGGTGTGATTCACACAACTACCAAAATAATCCAACACTCTCAGATATAGAGACATACAGGATTATATAGAGGAGAATATGAGTGTGTGTGTGTGTGTGTGTGTGTGTTTTACAGTGCTAGAAGACCAACAAAACAAGACTTTGCATTCAAAATGTAATCGCTTCCTTTACAGTCACTAGATCTGTTGCACTGAAAGAAATGCACTGAAAGAAATGCATTTCTATATATATTTTTACTTATATATTTATTTATTTTTTTGTATCAGTTTTGTTATACAGTGGGTACGGAAGGTATTCAGACCCTCTTAAATCTTTCACTCTTTGTTAAATTGCAGCCATTTGCTAAAATCATTTAAGCTCATTTTTTCCCTCATTAATGTACACACAGCACCCCATATTGACAGAAAAACACAGAATTGTTAACATTTTTGGAGATTTATTAAAACTGTAAAACTGAAATATCACATGGTCCTAAGTATTCAGACCCTTTGCTGTGACACTCATATATTTAAAACAGGTGCTCTCCATTTCTTCTGATCATCCTTGAGCTGGTTCTACATCTTCATTTGAATCCAGCTGTGTTTGATTATACTGTTTGGACTTGATTAGGAAAGCCACACACCTGTCTGTATAAGACCTTACAGCTCACAATGCATGTCAGACAAATGAGAATCATGAGGTCAAAGAAACCGCCTGAAGAACTCAGAGACATAATTGTGGCAAAGCACAGATCTGGTCAAGGTTACAAAATAACATTTTGCTGTACTTAAGGTTCCTAAGAGCACAGCGGCCCCCATAATCCTAAAACGGAAGACGTTTAACTGAGCTATCTGGGGAGAACAGCGTTGGTGAAAGAGGTGAAGAAGAACCCAAAGATCACTGTGGCTAAGCTCCAGAGATGCAGTCGGGAGATGGGAGAAAGTTGTAGAAAGTCAACCACCACTGCAGTCCTCCACCAGTCGGGGCTTTAAGGCAGAGTGACCCGATGGAAGCCTCTCCTCAGAGCAAGACACATGAAAGCCTGCATGGAGTTTGCTAAAACACACCTGAAGGAAATAAGATTCTCAGGTCTAATGAGACAAAGATAGAACTTTTTGGTCTTAATTCTAAGCGGTATGTGTGGAGAAACCAGGCACTGCTCATCACCTGTCCAATACAGTCCCAACAGTGAAGCATGGTGGTGAAGCATCATGCTGTGGGGGTGTTTTTCAGCTGCAGAGACAGGACGACTGGTTGCAAACGAGGGAAAGATGAATGCGGCCAAGTGCAGGAATATCCTGGACCAAGACCTTCTCCAGAGTGCTCACGACCTCAGACTGGGCCGAAGGTTTACCTTCCAAAAAGACAATGACCCTAAACACACAGATTAACGAAGAAGTGGTTTCACGACAACTCTGTGACTGTTCTTGAACGGCCCAGCCAGAGCCCTGACTTAGCATCTCTGGAGAGACCTAAAAATGTCTGTCCACTAACGTTTACCATCCAACCTGACAGAACTGGAGAGGATCTGCAAGGAGGAATCTCAGAGGATCCCAAAATCCTGGTGTGAAAAACTTGTCAACAATCCTGTGCTTTTCTGTCAATATGGGGTGCTGTGTGTAGATTAATGAGGAAAAAAAATGTTGTTCAGAAAAAAACGTATTGTTTTAACTTATGATATTAGCAAACGGCTGCAATTTAACAAACAAAATATAACAAAACACACACACATACTGTAAGTCATCCGGTCAGAGGAGAACTGGACCCAACTGAGCCTGCTTTTTCTTTCTATTCTCTCATGGATGGGGTTTTGGTTCCTTGTTGCTGTTGCTCTGGCTTGCAGTTGGGGACACCTTATTTCTAGAGATTATTGTCGTTTTGATTACAGAGACCGCATTTAATAAATAAATAGTTTAATCTCGTCATTATTACCATCACTCTGTTCTGCTACTTGATAATGTTCAGTGCTTTGCTACAACCTGTATTATAAAATAAAAGTGGTTGATTGATTAATTTAAGGGGGTCTGAATACTTTTCGTACCCACTGTATGTATGGAAACGCTTTCACAAAACAAATTTCAATCTACAACAGTTATTTTTGGTCCTTGAATCTGACTGGCTGAGAGTGAGATATTTTAGTGATATCATAACTCCAACAGTATCACTGTTTGCATTACTCCACATGTAGTATTTCTCAACAGCGTCACAGCAGACACCCAAATCAACTATAAGTTGATAAATAAAACTATTTTTGCATTAAATGTTAAATTTAAATGCCTCAAATACTAATTTTGTTTAAAAAAAAAAAGTAACATCTAAGGTATTTAAAAATTTGCTTTGATGTTTTCTGAGAGGTGCATCAGAGCTCATGAACCCATCGACAACATCCTCACCTTAGGAAATTGTTGCTGACTCTAAAATGAGATTTAATTCAGTTTGAATAAATCTAACAGGCAGTCTTTGGTCTCATGAATCTATTATTTGTTCCACATCAAATAGTTTTGGCTAAAGGCAAAATCTCATCACGTTATATTGTATGCATCTTTAATGCTGTATATCAAAATGCTGCCCTTTTACTTTTGACAGATTGCCTAGCAACTTTTATTATGGATGTTGCTATTATTATTCAGTAAATAATATCTTATATAAATATTAATAATACCATTTAGTATTGGGAAATGTGTGTGTTCATGCTGGTGCTGATTTTAGTTGCATTATTACAATATACCGCTATTAGATTGCAACTAAAGACTGTGATCATGTGATCAGCAGATTCATAGTTATATACATATATATATAAGCTTTATAAATATTAGTTTTGATTAAAATATTAGCATATTTAAAAAAAAATTAATAAAATATAAAAAGTATGTTTAGTTTCAACTGTTATGCTGACAACAATAAAAAGTAGTTCATTACATTAAAACAGCGACACCTAAACAATTACACGCAGGTGCTCTGCTCACTCATGTGCTCAAGTCTCCACTAACAAGGGTATAGGGATGATTACTATGATTTGGAAAATGGCCATTAATAATATAAAGGTAATACCTCACTTGTTGCCGTATTTGTGCCAATATATATTTACTGTAGTGTGAGCACAGCCCTACAGTACATAGCACCTAATAACCATCAAGTATAGCAATTGTAACGCTCAGGTAAGGAGGAGGAGACAAGAAGGCAAGTATAATGAATATTTATTAAAGATTAGAATAAAAGTCTTTGAAAGGGTTTCAGTTTCTGTAATGGCGGCGTCCTTGCACAGTTCACATCATCCGATCGTGTTAAAGGTGAGTTGGTTCTCTTTGTTGTAGATACATGTCCATAGTGCATTCATCAAGTAATCGTTTACTTTAATTCCCCTGATTCCAGTGGGCGACGAGGCTTCTTAGCGCTGTTCTGTGAAGACAGGCAAGTAATGGAAGGTAAGTAAACTCAGGTAAGATGAATCCAAACTCACATGCGATGATAGAGAACAGTGGTTCGGTCAAGGAGTGCTTTTAGTGAAGTGTGTGATCGTTCATCCAGGTGAATGAGTCCAGGTGAGATCGGTTCGCTGATGACAATCTCATAACACAGCGATCTCCAAGTAGATTCCATAACATGAAACATAAACTCAGATTAAGGGGAGTATTCCAGCAGCACTCAAAGTTACAGCATGAGAGCAAAAGGTAAGTCAAAGCGGTTTACCTCAAGCGTTGTTACCTTAATCACCGCCACAGAAGCACTGGAGAGTTGAGCTGAAATGCAGGCTCATCTAATGAGCCCCAGGTGGCGGTGATTAACCTGATAGCCTCTGTGACTGACTTGAGTGAGTTTGTAGTTGACTGCACTGATCCCAGTGCAGTCCTGGCCTGACAGCAATAGTGTCAGTAGCAAGGACTGCTCTCTTAAAATATTTAAACAGATGAGGATAGGCTCAGGTTATGATTGATTTTGGATGGGTGTGCCAAGGTGGTACTGTATAATATAAAACTTTCTTCAAGTAATTTTAACCACAGAATTTATTTCACTCATAAATCAAAAACCACTATCCTACAAAGTCATTAGAAATTTCAAAGGGAACCCATGATGAATTAGTTTTCTGTGTTGCCCTTCAAAATGATGTGGCAGAACAGCTTCCTTTGGCCAAGATATTTAGCAGAGCAATGCCTAAGGAGTGGAGATCTGCAGATTTTTTTTTTTTTTCTTCGGTGAATAGTTGATTGAATTCTATGGAAATCGAGCTCCTGCGATTCCATGCAGTCCTTGGGATAAACTAGGCTTGGTATTCTTGTCTGTGATTGAATTTGCGCTGGCATAAATATGGACAGTGGTCAAGCACTATGCTTCACTGCAGTAATCCACATCATAATGTCTCCTGCACAGAAATTGATTTGGCTCCAGGCTGCCACTTGCAAAACACGGATAACAGAGCACATAGCAATCATAATGCATTGTTCATTTCAATTGTGAATCCACGTTTACATCAATAATGTATTCTTGATATCCTCCTCGCTGACAACAGCAAAATGCATCTAACTCTGCTGTAGCTTAAAATGTATGTATGCTTATTAAATCTGCTAGCTCATGTTTTGCCTCAGGTAAAATACCAGTCTTTTTCATTAGTTAATACACACTGTGTCAGGCTTTTTCTGGAATGGTTTAAATATGTTTGCTGCTTTAGAATTGCATACGCACATTTACACACAGTACCGATAAATGCACAAAATCAGTCAATGCTCCTTCATGTATCAGAAGTGGCAACCCAGATGTTATGCATATTCATTTAATTTTATTTACCTTGATTTTAAGCAAAATGTGCTTGATTTACGTACACATTAAATTTGAGATATTAAGACATCTTGTAATTGCAAACTCCTCAAATCAAATCCTTCGTTATGTCTTTATCCCGGGAGAGATTTAAATAAAATTTCTATGCACTAATTTGTATGCTGGGCCACAAGTAAATTTATGAGTATATTCAAATCAGAGACGTTGTAAGATATGCATCATTTAGTAAGGAAAACATAACTTAAATAAAGTGGAGAGGAAAGCAAAACGGTGTCAAACATATTTCTCAGGATGTCTAGAGTAACAAAAATATTTCATACCAATAGATGACATACATAAGAAGAGGTAACGTTATGTGTGTGATAAAATATCATATATAGAGTTAAACAAACAAATAATTCGGCTGATAATGAGCTATTCTCTGCTATTATGTTTTTTATTTAAGCTACATTAGATGAGAGGCATCTTAGTAACATTCTTGATTGCATTTAACTAACTTGAGGCAGTGCTGTATGGTGAATAAATGGTTGCACCTTACTGCTTACAGCCTTATATTTCAATAACATTGTCATTTTATCTGCAGGTATATGCACTTTTTTTATAATTGCTCGATCTGTTTACAATATGGAAAGAGTAAGGTAACAACTGTCTTAGACGATGTGAAGCTGTGCAGTAAGCGTGTATTTCTGTGTTGTACTGTCAGTGTTAACACATTTTGAGAGGTCAGGCTTGTGCACAGCTAGCTCCAGGGTTTCTCTTTTTTCTCTCGTCATTTTTCCTGTGTACATACAATATGAGGCGCTTCAAGTGCTGCTGTGTATTTGCGTTCGTGTGTGCTCCATTTATACCATGCTCCAGATATTTGTCCATTTTCTGATATCCCAAGCTTCAAAATAACCTCTTCCGTCGATATCCACTCTGCTCCACGCTGCATTGATCCCCAGCAGATCCTAAGGTGCCTCACCTTCAGAAATGGCTGAAAATAGCTTTGAGCAGTTGCACTCTTTTGAGACAGTCTTGCTTCAGTCTTTGAGAAGTGTCTGCTTCTCGAGCATCAGCGGGCGGGTTTTCACCGAGTTCACTTGTACAAGTGTGACACTGCCAGACAAGCTCTATAAAGCAAGTCAGATGGACAACAAAGGGAAAAATGACAAGGCCTTGGCCCCACATTGCCCTGATCACAGTCCGGTGATGGACAAGTCAGCTAAATTAGACACTGTCTGTCAATTTCTGCTCCATTCTAACAGTCTAGATGGGCTCTCTTTGTCCCCGGGTGTCTGTCACCTCAGCCATGTTTCATGGGTCTGTCCATCTATCGAGGTGACAATCATTTCAATTTCTCATCTTGAAACAGTTGATTGACGTCTGACGGGATTAGAAATGAAATATTAAATTTGCTGTTAGGCTGTAGTAAAGGATGAACGGTAGCTATGTCTTGGAGGAGATGTAAGTTGGGCAAAAGCCCTTTATGCATTTTTAAACACGACATGATGAAAGTCAGCTGGACACCTGTTTTGATTCATATTTCTTAAATAATTCACTGGTGCGATGTTGTCGATATTCGCTTTATTAAAATTATCAAAGGCAGCTTCTCTAGGTCAAAGTTTAAGTTCAAAATCAGATTACAAATAACAATAAATAAATACATTAAATTACTATTTTGTCCTATCTTATGGATGCTAACAATTGTAATCATTTTTCAGTATATATTCTATTAAAAACTAACAAAACAAATAAAAAGCTTTGTAGATATTTAGCTAATATTTAGCAAATGTGCATATATATTTTAATAATAACAATAATAATGCAATCTAAATATCTGTATAATTGTGAAATGTTATAATATAACATGATGATGGTGATTATTATTGTTGTTGTACGCACATTATTGCAAGTAAATTTGTTTAGAAACAGCATATACTACTAATAATAATAATTAGCAGCAGTAATAGTAGTATTAATAAAATTAATATTAATAATTATTATTTCTGTTGTTGTACACACATTTTTAGTGCAAATATATCTTTTTTATAACTATTTATTAATAATAATAATAATATGAATATGAATATGAATATTATTATTATATAGGTGCTGAGAATATTGTAAAATGAGATTGTTGTGAAAAGGTAGAGTATTGAAGACACCTGGTGCCACACTCTAATCAGTTAATTAACTCAAAACACCTGTAAAGTCCTTTAAATGCTCTCTCGGTCTAGTTCTGTAGGTAACACAATCATGGGGAAGACTGCTGATGTGACAGTTGTCTAAAGGTGACCATTGATCCCTTGAACAAGTAGGGCAAGACACTAAAGGTCATTGCAAAAGAGGCTGGCTGTTCACAGAGCTCTGTGTCCAAGCACATTAATAGAGAGGTGAAGGGAAGGAAAATGTGTTGAAGGAAAAAGTATACAAGCAATAGGGATAACGGCCCCCTGGAGAGAACTGTGAAACAAAACCCTTCCAAAAATGTGGAGAGATTCACAAAGAGTCAGAGCTTCAAGACGCACTACACACAGATGACAACACTCTTGAACAACAGACCGCATCAGAAGCGTCTCGTCTGGACTAAAGACAAAAAGACTGGGCTGCTGCTGAGTCCTCCAAAGTTATGTTCTCTGATGAAAGTCAATTTTGCATTTCCTTTGAAAGTCAGGGTCAGAGTCTGGAGGAAAAGAGGAGAGGCTTGAGGTGTAGTGTAAAGTTTCCACAGTCAGTGATGGTTTGGGGTGCCATGTCATCTGCTGGCATTGGTCCACTGCGTTTTCTGAGGTCCACGCAGCTGTACACCAGGACGTTTTAGAGCACTTAAGGCTTCCTTCTGCTGATCAACTTTATGGATATGCAGATTTCATTTTCCAACAGGACTTGGAATTGTGAAAAGGAATATGCAATATGCCAGACCCAACAATGCAGAAGAGCTGAAGGCCACTTTCAGAGCAACCTGGGCTCTCATAACACCTGAGAGGTGTGCACAGACTGATCGACTCACGCCACGTTGCTGCAGTAATTTAGACAAAAGGAGCCCCAACTTAGTATTGAGTGCTGTACATGATCATACTTTTCAGTTGGCCAAGATTTCTAAAAGAAAATCCTTTCTTTGTATTGGTATTAATATTCTAATTTTAGAAGATACTGAATTAAATATATATATATATGTATGTATATATTATTATTTAAAAAAAATAATAATTATATGACCAGCACCTGTACATGACAATTATTGTTGTTGTTGTACACACATTGTATTGCAAATATATTTGTTTATAATTAGGCTTGTTTCAAAACAGTAGCCTATATAAGAATAATTAGTAGTAGTGCTGCTGGTGGTGGTGGTGGTGTTAGGGGGTTAATAATATTCATTATTATAATTGTACACATTAGTGAAAATATATACATTATATTTATTATTGTTAAAATAAACAAATGTATAAATAAATGTGACTTTTATTCCTGTTTACCTCTGCTTTTATTTTTCCTGGAGTAATCTCTTTTTAGTTCAAGAACAGGTTTTGTATACTGTGTCTCTTTCTCTGATAGACCTCCTCACCTCCTGAATCAAGCAGACATGATTGCTTGATGTATTCTGGCAGGCCACCTGCCGTCTGCACAGAGCGTTTTCAGAGCTCACACCTACAAGCCGCCCACCCTGCCTGAGCCCCGGTGACAAGAGCAAACACAACTGATCTGATCATGCTCAGCGGGGGCTTGAGAGGGCCAGGGATCTATCGCTCACACCAGCCACATGTTTCTCCTCTAGCCTACGTCACTCCCGCTCTTCTTCAGCGTAATGTGGTCAGACACAGTCAGACTTCATATTGTTATGTGTCCAGGTACAGCCCCAGCGCAGTAAGAGCGCAGTGGACAGACCAGTGTGGATTGTGTTGTGATTGTTTGAAACAAATAAAGAGTGTGATGTGAGCAAATGTTGTCTCTGCTGTTGATTAACACAAGTAATGGCCGCCCTCTGGACCTTTTTAATAAAAGTCATTTTATTCTATCTCTTGAGTTTTGAGGAAACATGATTCAACATTTTTGATGACTGCACCTCATTTTTTATGATCAAAGTGTTAAAAAACCTGACATTGTACAATCTATTACATGGTGTCTGTATGATATACTCATAATAAATAGAGCAGTAAACTGTGGCACACTGTGAATGGATTCGTGAAACGGTCATTATGCAATACTGACATCCAGTGGTGTATTATAAAGTTGCAGGTAAAAAGTGCAATAAATGTGTATAAACATACGGTGAGAGTGATTTCACCAAGTACAAGATGTTCCTGGAACAGCATTCCAATCGTAAAATCAGATTTTAGGGATAATATTTCAGGAAATATTAGTTTTAGGCTTATGATATTGTTTAGGTTTTATCCTTGTTGATCAGCTTTCATTTCCCGCTGATTTTATGAATAAATTTTGGGTAGGGATTGGGGGGGAAGTCTATGTTTTTGGACTGTAATGTTGAACCAGGTCTACTTGGCGACCCATAAATACTTAGATTATATATATATATATATATATATATATATATATATATATATATGTTTCTTATGCTTATGAAGGCTGCGTTTATTTGATCAAAAATACATGAAAAAAGTAATATTGTGAAAAAATTTTACTATTTAAAAAAATGGGTTTCAATTTGAATATACTTTAAAATATCATTTATTTCTGCGATGCAAAGCTGAATATCCATCAGTCATTACTCCAGACTAAAATGTCTCATAATCCTTCAGAAATCATTCTAATATGATGATATGCTTGATGAATAAAAAGTTATTTGGAACAGCATTTATTAAAAATATAAATAAATAATGTTTTTTAACAATATAAATATTTGCCATAATTTCTTATCAATTTAGCACATCCTAGCTAGATAAAAGAAAACTATATAAATATCACAGGTTCCAAAAAAATCTGAAACAGCACAACAGTTTCTAGCACTAATAATAAATATCAGAATGATTTCTGGAGGATCATGTGACACTGAAGACTGGAGTAATGATGCTGAAAATTCAGCTTTATTTCTTAATGGATATTAAATAAAAAAAATTGCAATAATATTTGACAATATTACATTTTTAACTAGGCTACATTGTTTTTCTGTTGTTGTTTTTTTTGTAACATAAATAACATACATTTTTTAAAGTTTGTGTCACTCAGATTTGGATGTCAAAATCTTCCTAACAGATGCATGGTGATATTGTGAAAGAAATGTATATTAATAAATGTAAACCGATTTCTCAGTTCACTAATCTTTAAACAAACCTGTTGTATATTGCAGGATAGACAGACAGACAGATAGATCAGTAGAAATTACAGAAATAATATTTTATTTCTTGGCTACAGTAGTTGAGTTTGTTTGCTTGTTCACCAATGGATCCTGGGAGAATGGGTGCCGTCAAAATAAGAGTCTAAACAGCTTATAAAACGTCACTAGTAATTCACATCGCTCCAATACATCAGTTAGCATCTAGTGTGATGGAAATGTGTGTTTCTTCTGACTATAATAAATAATAACTCTTCTTCCAGTGAAAAATCTCAATCTCATATTGTCCTCCGACATCAAAGCCGCTTGTTCAGAACAGAACTAAATGGTGCTTGATCTGTGCATATTTCTCTCCTGATTCAGAACGAGGTTTCTCAGTGGACAAAGTAAAATGAATATGAGTAAAGGAAGCAATGGTTGTATGTTAAAAGCACCTTAACCTGTTTACTGTCACGTCCGCTGTGAGTGTAGTCCTGCGAAGGTAATGTCGAAATTCAAATCAGTATAATTCTAAAACACGTTTGAATACCATACTCCTTCTGGTCTTGTTTTAAACAAGAGACTTTGAAGTTTCTTACACAATAAAAAAGTAAAAAACAAAAAAGGTTACAGCTGTTTAAGTTTATTGTAATATATTTCATTGTAATTGAAATGTTATATTGTAATAATATATTATATATATAAAACTTTGGTTTACCTTAAAAATACTATGAAATGAAAGCCATATATCTAAAGAAGTTGTGTTCCAAATTTGAGACTGATGTCACAAAAAGGATTGATATGAAAACATTGTTCAAGATGTAAGATATTTGAAAACTGTATTAACAGTGCATTTTTAGTGAATATATCCAATAAAACACAATTATTCTGTCAAAACAATCACTATTACTACTATAAATACCTATTCATTCAACACCCTTTCAGTAATATGCTTTACAGATGTTTCTGATTAGAAACCTTGATCAGACACATCAAGCAGAGTGCTGATAAAAAAACTGTGGAAAAAAAATATGTATCAATTTACTATGAAGACTACATCAACCATAAAATTTTAATTATAAAATGTTTTTTCAATTACATTATCAATATTTAGTTTTTTTTGCTACCTTTTCTTGTTACAAATTAATAAATTATTGTCACTACATAACATTTTCTGCAAAACATTGAGCAAATATGAAAAGTACACACTTCGAGCTTTCCAACGATATATATCACTCAATGTTAGATCAAGTTAAGTACAGGATATTATTGTGTTGGCCAACGGTGAGAGTTAACAGGTTTTAACTATGATTTGCTTGTAAACTCAACTTCTGTCTTGTAAACTGGTGTACAGAAGCAGCGTATGTTACTTTTGGATTACTGTGAAGTATTTTTTACTTATTTTATTTATTTATTTTAGCTGTTCGCACTCTTATTTTGACAGTACCCATTCACTGCAGAGGATCAACTGATAAGCAGAGGATGCAAAGTTTATCCAAATACAGAAACAAACTTATATCTTGGATGGACTGACACAGGGTACTTTCAGGTGAACTGGTAATTTTTTTAATGTTTTTATGTACTTATTTATTTATTTTACAGCTTTGAGTAAATGCCATACATTTCTGTAAATTTTGAAGTTGCATAAATTAACTCGAAAAATGTTAAACAAGTTGGAAACCCAACTAAGGGTGGTTGTTGTTTGTTGTATAATTGTTGTCGGGAAAAATAGCAATGGAAAAGGGAAAAGTTTAATTTACTTGTTTTAATTTACTTGTATGTTTAGGTATAAATAGAAAATACATCAAATGCGTGCAGAAGAAGAGAAGTCGATGCTTGTCACGTGACGGGGGCGTGTCCTCTCGAGTGAAGGGAAGCGGGCCCGTGTCACGTGACGGGGGAAATAGGGAGGCTCTTGTGTTTACATCAATGCATTCAACAGCGGCTGCTGCAGAGCGTCTACACATCAATGTTTTGCTTTCATTTCTTTAAAAACGAGCACGATCTTCCGTACACACGGTAGTTCCGACCGCGTCCGAGCGTAGCGCCGCTGTGCGATAAAGAGAGCGCGCTTGTGCTGCAGCTGTGATCGCTTGTGTATTAGATTACTGGCGTCATGGACGAGCTCGCGGTGGAAGTGCGAGGAGCGAGCGGAGCTTTCTACAAGGTGGGTTTCGGATGTCGTGCTATATGCCTCCTGTGTGTGTCTAACTCGCGGGATGATACAAGTCACGTTTGGAGAATATGATTCAGTCCGTGGTGAACGCAGATCTCAATGCACGATGGAGCAGTAGGCCCTGTCTGCCTATAACACAAGGCCTCTTCGACGAGTGCTTGCCTGAACAGGCTTTAAAGATTCATCGCAATAATTTGATAGCGAGCATATTATTCATGCGCATCAGCTGTGTTGACACCAGAATGTGTCGGTGTGCTGGCTCGGTTCTGTTCGGATGTGTGTGTGTGTGTGGTACACCGAGTCCTCCACTTAATGATGCAAATGTATTTCATCGTTTTGCTCCGAGACTTAATGTAAACGGTATTAATAATAATTGATATGTTTCCTGAATGCTTTCAAATGCCCATCATCCATACGTTCAGGGCGAGTTAGTTATGATGTGTATAAACGTTACAGCTAATAAGAAATCAACACTGTTTTCATGTTCATATCATATCTGGGAGTGTCGTAATTTTGCAATGCTTGGAAACACTGAATTTAATGCAATGCTGGAAAAATACTTATTAAAGGCTGAAAAATGCATGAAATAACACTCTAAATAATAGTAATTACAATATAATGGTTGTCAACTATAAATTATACTATTAAAAAATAATAGTAATAATGTAAATTAATTCTTCACAGTATTATGTCATGTGTATCATGCTATCTATTACACGTTGTCTTATTTTCACTGTTGATGGGCATGCCCCAATATGCTCATTATTAATACCTCTTTTCTTTTCTTATAGGCCGTTATTAAGGATGTTCATGAGAGTACAGTCACAGTGTCTTTTGAGAACAAGTGAGTACCAGAATAAATAATCATACTGTTAGGTCTTTTATTCAGATTTATATTGTTTGCTCTACCTTCACAACAACTCTCACAATGCATAGTTAATATATAACTTCATGAAATCTGAGTGTGATGCAGTAACGGAGAAGTCCAAATATAAAAACTCAAAGGAAATAAATGAGTTGCTTTATTTTGTCATTTTGCAGCTGGCAGCCAGAACGACAGATTCCTTTCCACGACGTTCGGTTTCCTCCTCCGACCGGCTTTCAGAAAGAGATCAACGAGAGCGATGAAGTGGAGGTTAGTCCTATCGAATATTGCTAAACATAGAGGATGTTCTTTAAAAAATGAAACCAATGTTACACGCATTACCTTTTTTATTTATTGATAGATTGCTTTGCGTGTGTCTTCTGCAGGTTTACTCCAGGGCCAATGATAAAGAGCCCTGTGGATGGTGGCCTGCCAAAGTTCGCATGGTGAAAGGAGAGGTAAGCAGTTTAGTAGTTAAATAAGTACAAGCAAAATAAAAATGGTGGTTAAAATTGTAAAAAGAAATTGAATAAGGGCTCTCCCGTAATGTACGATTACATATTGTGATGTAACTATATGTTTCTCTTCTGTCCTGCACTTCTAGTTTTATGTGATAGAATACGCAGCCTGTGATGCAACGCTTAATGAAATCGTCACATTAGAGAGGCTACGACCTGTGAACCCCAACAAAGCCGCATCAAAGAACACCTTTGTCAAAATCAGACTAGATGTTCCTGAAGACTTAAGGCAGATGTAAGTGCATCTTCAGACCGATTCCATGATTGACTTCAAACTGGGATGCTGTTGTATAAAATCTAAGCCTTGTTGTTATTTATGTATTTTTTTTGGATAGGTGTGCGAAAGACTCTGCACATAAAGACTTCAAAAAGGCGATCGGAGCGTTCAACGTCACTTATGACTCGGAAGAAAAGCAGTTGGTGATTTTGGTAATGTGCAATGCTTCAAATGAGTTTGGGGATTCTGATTGCACGTTTGTAAGTTGTATTAAGTGAATTGTGCTCTTTCTCTTTCAGTCTGTGAATGAGGTTACTGCAAAGCGAATAGCCATGTTGAGTGACATGCACTTCAGGAGTCTGCGCACAAAGCTGTCGCTGATACTGAGGAATGAGGAAGCCACCCGACAGCTGGAGGTAGTGCCTGACGTTTAGTGTCGGGTTCAGTCTGCTCACTTACATTCACTCACAATGCTCTCAAACAGCCTTATTTTATTCAAACTAGTTTTTATTTCACAGGAGTGTAATCAGGTTTTATGGCTGTAATATTTTTGGAGGAAGGCTGGTAGTATTTTTATAAATTCCTTGGTTTGTTTCTTACTGTTAGAATGTCCTGCAGCATATCTTTGGGCACAAATGCATTGAGTGGCAGTAAGGACGGTCTATATTTAACAGGTGTAAAAGGGTATTACGTGCAGATGCACAGCTGTGATGGCCCGTATCCCTGCTTTAGCAAAATATGATACTCTGTTGAAATGCACAGCTATATTTACGGATGCATAGGCTCAATATAGGTATTGTTTTAGATATTGAAGTGTGTTTTATCAGAATCATTAGATGACATTAAAACGCTCTCTTTAAGGATCACAGTGAAGCCCACAAATACAAACTACTTGGGGTTTACTCAAGTATTTAATCATTTAAAATGTAATAAAATATAACTAATATGATCACTTAACTCTTTTTAATAAGTGCAGATCAGAATAAGCATGTAGTTGCATTTTTACATAAATATAATATCTGGGATTCTGAATGACAATGAAACATTATTATGGATGATATTTTGACATTTTATTTGGCATTAAAATAGACAGACTGCTTAATGTAATATGCTTTTTGGGCTGTGCAATATAGACAATAATCATATTGCGTTTTTTTTTTAACTAATGAGATTTTATTTGCGATTTTGGCAACTGTTTTTGGTTTTTTAAACAAGCTTCATACATGCGTACATTCTAAATGTATTCAGTGCATAACAAACATTTCACAATGAGTGAAATAACATGTACTGACAATGTGCACAAGCATCATATCTGTGGACATATAGGTAATTGTGTCTGTAATTTCTGAATAAAAATGTAAATATACAAATAGATAAAATTGCAGCCTTGTGCGATTTAGAAATTGCATGTGCTTAAATAGCAATTTTTTTTATCATTTATTTTTTTGCAATTAATTGCACAGCCCTACTTTGTGTATATAAAAATACTTATGTAAATTTAAATTTGATGCGTTTGCCAAAAGTGTAGTTTTTGACCCATATATATGTGTTTGGGTGTGTGTATAATATATATAATATACACTGTAATTGTATGTATGCATGCTTAAATGCATATACAGTAGTCAACATTTAAAATGGAACAAAACATTTCATCAAAGTTGTCCTAAAACCAAAATAATATCTGGACTTGTCTTATAGGACAACTTTGAACCTTATTGACCCACTTCAAATACACATACACACACACTTTTTTGGGGGGGCTTATTTTTTACATGAATGCCCTTGTTTTTTATCCATTGGTTTCAGTTTTATTGAATACATTTTTAATGTCGTATTAATGCAGTTATGCAGCAGTTATAAATATTACATTTGGAGAGTATACTTTGCAAATATGTGTGCCAACGTAAAGTTTTAACATGTGTTGCTGAACTATGTTCATAAAAAGATGGCTGGCTGGTAGTGTGCTCTGCTGATGGTTTTTGAACATGCTTTTGTGCAGAGAGCACTCTTGTGTGTCAGGCGGAGGTGTGCTCAGAATCTGATAATGCACCACACATGCTTGTGCATGCTCCTAATGAGCCAAAACCAAACACATTTTTATTATTATTAATTATTTTAAATGGTTTGAAATACAGAAATTAACTTTTTATTACTGAAAAATAACATGCAGCTTAAGTGTGTGTGTAAAGCATTACAAACTTTTTGTTATGCCTTTTTAATAAGTACATTTGTGCACTGATATGAACTCTGATATAAAGCTATATCAGAACACTAGTAAGATTCAAACTGGACTTTTTCCCTCCAGAGTTCTCGGCAACTGGCCTCAAGGTTCCATGAGCAGTTTGTGGTGCGTGATGACCTCATGGGATTGGCCATAGGCACCCATGGGGCGAATATCCAGCAGGCCAGAAAGATTCCTGGAGTCACAACCATCGATCTTGATGAAGAGACCTGCACGTTTCACATCTATGGAGAGGTAACTGCTTTACTGGTGACTTTCTGGTAAGGGTAAAGAATTGTTGCTTGACATTTGTTTTGAATTTCTAGGACCAGGAGGCTGTACGGAAGGCAAGAAGCTACCTGGAATTTTCTGAAGATATTATCAAAGTTCCTAAGAATTTAGTCGGTGAGGACAAATGAAACGAAGCGCTTTCTCCTTCACGGATTGAACCCGCTGTCCTGCGCCATGATGGTTAATGCACATCATTAAATTATTTTCTACCCTGTCCTGCAGGAAAAGTCATTGGCAAGAGTGGGAAGCTGATTCAAGAGGTAGTGGATAAATCGGGTGTTGTCAGAGTTCGAGTGGAACCGGAAAATGACAAAAAGCCTTCTCCATTAGAGGAGGTCAGTGAGTGGGCTGCTGAACACACTCGTCGTTGTATTTATGGGCGGCAAAAGCGATGATGCTGACAAAATGCATTCAATCATAGTTATTGGTGTGGACTGTATTATAGCCATCTAATCAATTTTAGGGATACTGATTTAAGAATGCTTTAAGATGAAAAAGCTAAACTTTAGCTCAGTGTGGTATATGACTAAAGTTTGTGTGTGTATATATAATATATGTTGAAATTATTGTTTATAATGACAAAATATTATTCATACCGACTTAAATTACAACCACAGGGAATGGTGCCATTTGTGTTTGTGGGGACGAAGGAAAGCATTTCAAATGCACGGATTCTGCTAGACTACCATCTGAATTATCTAAAGGTAAGAACCAGTTTTAAAGTTTTCTTGACTCTCTTCTTTTTCTTTGTCAGTCAAAAAAATGCTAAAAAGCCCCATAGTCTTAGAAGGAAGGAATGACTTGAGTTTATGAAACTTGTTGAACATTATATTTCTTTATAACTTTTTTCTTCTTAAAAAATAAATAAATAAAGAAGAAAAACACATATATTATTGTTTGTTTGTTATTTTATTTGTTTTGTTTAATTTTGTTTTTATTTTATTTTTTATTTATTTATTTATTTATTTTTTACCAAAAAAGTAAACTTAATAAAATGTAGCTATTGGATATAGTTCTTTAAAATATATAAAAAAAAATATATATTATATAGAATACCTGTTGTTATAATATTTAAGGTGGTTTTAAAAACTCAGAAAGCTTCCCCAGTCTCTTTGAATGATTTCTGCAAAAATAAATATAACAATTTCTTCTGAAAATGTAAACGTATAGTTTTTCCTCACTGAGAACATTAGTGCAGCAGTTGTCGATTAGTGACATAATAAATACCCCAGAGACAGTCATGTGATGTTCTCTTCTCTTTGTTCTTGTGTTATGGTGCATTCTTCATGTGTTTGTTCTGGTTCAGGAGGTGGATCAGCTGCGAATGGAGAGACTGCAAATCGATGAACAGCTTAGACAGATCGGTGGAGGGCCTAGAGCTCTGCCGGGGCGACCCGAGAAAGAAAAACCATTCATGGCTGATAATGGGATGGGACCCTCACGAGGTGGCGGCAAACCCTTCGGTCGTGGAGGGAGAGGGAGACGGGGCCCGACACTGGCTTCTGGTATGACTGACCTTAAATAAAAAGAATTTGAGCATAGCTGGATATGGAGCTTGAAACTTGGGGGATATGGAAAATAGTTACTTCTAATGTTACTTTCTATAAAATATAAATGTTGTTGGTTTGATATGTAAGCGTCAGTCTAGCACTAGTTTAAATGTGTTTATCACTTTCTTCTGTATCTACTGTATTTGTCCCAGGCACCAACTCTGAGGCCTCTAATGCATCTGAGACCGAATCTGACCACAGAGATGAGCTCAGTGACTGGTCCCTGGCCCCTACAGATGAGGAGTCCATGGGTTACCCCAAAAGGGCACCTGATGGCCGCAAAAGGGGCGGAGGGCCCCGGGGTCGTGGAGGGAGAGGAAGAGGAGGATACAAAAGTCAGTTTTAAAAATAAATAAGTATATAAAAGGCATTAAATTTGATTGCCAATGCTTTTATCAAGTTATATGATATTATCATGATATTGACATTTAGTTGCAAAAAGGTTTAAAAGGTAACAAGTTTACAACACTTTTTTTTTAACAATAATATATAAACATTTAAATACAATAAAGCAATGCAGTAAAAGTAAAACATTTACATGTTATTTTGAAGTGCCTACGATTACAATACCTTGCATATTCATTATCTTTATATACATCATATTAGCGAATACCGGCATGTGCCTAAAAACAGGAAAAAAAAAAGAATAATATGTAATATTAAGGGTGCGTTCACACTTGCAGTTCAGTTCACTTATTTAATGTTCTCAACCAAAAAAGAAAACGATGCGATTGGTGCTGGTCCGTTAAGCTTTTAGATTTTATCATTGCATCCTGTTTTTGATTAGTTTACATCTATTTGGTTTGTGTTGCGTTCATAATTAATTCAAACCACAGCAGAGTTTGTTTGGAAGTGGACTGAGACCCATCTTTTCAGCAGTGTCGGTCCGTTTGTTTGGTGCACACCAGGGTTTGGATGGCACTTACTGAAACAGAGCAGTCGTACTAGAGGTAGTTTCAATCTAACCAAAAATGACAAGCGTGAACACACCCTAATATTGTGTTAGGTGAAGTGTTCATAAACTATACAATAATCAGCTTTTTTTCTCCCAACATTAATAATTCTTTTTATTTTTAATTCCTTGTGTCGGTTTCTTTGTCTTGACTCAGCTGAAGACATGCACTGGAATGAGTCCCGCTCTCGTAGTTCCAGAGACTCAAAGCTGAGACCCCAAGAAGACACATTGCAGGTCTGCCTTCTATTATCATATGATCTGTCATTTTGAATATTAGTGACTGTGATCATAACAGATACTTTAGAGTGCCCAACAACATGCATGCAAGAACAAAAAACGCTTGCGTTGTCTTATAATGTGCATTCATTTTTTACCTTATTTGCTCGACAACTCCCAAATGATCCATTCAACGATTGATTTTATCAAACCATTATTTTGTGACTCTAATCTGTGGTGATTGATCGATTTAATTTGTATTTCATAAAACAAGGAAACAAGAAAAAGGCTGTTTTTACCGCTCCAAAAGTGGCACCTAGTGGCAAAGAAGGAATTTGCATTTTCTTTCACACAAATGTGAAAATTGCCTGATGGGATTTCCCAGGTCTGCTCATTCAACAAGTGGGCGGGCTTTATGCTAATGTTTAATGTTGACGTCAATATGAAACCGCTTGGGATTAGTTTTTAAAAACAACTTGTTTAAAGTCGACTCTTTCTTTTGGGAAGCAATCATTTATACACAGAGCACTTCCAGATTTAAAACATTGTAGGATGTCTTTTTCACTCGCTGCATGAAAATAAGGGCACTTTAATACAGTATTTACAAAATGCACAATATTTAAATTGATAGTTAAACTCACTCTTCTTTAGGGTTGGGTATCGTTTAGGGTTTTTTTGATACCGGTGCCAAATCGATACTTTTAAAACGGTTCTGGTGCCTGAATCGATACTTAAACAATAAAAATGGTAACACTTTATAAAAATTGCACTCTATAAATCATTAGTTAAGCATTAGTGCAGAGTCGGTTCATCCTTTATAAAGCATTGTTCCAACATTAATA
>JAUCMT010000026.1:404311-425195 GCA_032357475.1 Enteromius thamalakanensis | reverse complement strand
TGGATTAGCCAGGAAATTACATTTTGAAATTAAATAATCAAAAAACTGATTTATATTTTTGGCTGATAATATATTTCCGGTAACTCTTTATTTCTGTAATGAACAGGACAAGATACATCAGCAAGCTTTATTCAAAAAAACGTGGTCAAACAGACATGATCGAGAAACAGGTGTGGCAGAGATGATGTACAAGCATAGTCCAGATACCAGGTGGATGTCCAATAGGGGCAAAGAGAGCAAAAATACACCGACAAATCAGAGATCGGTATAGAGGCGATCAGTGAATCTAACAATGAGCTAACAAGGGGGAGGAGCCAATTAATTGCCATGGTGAGTAATGCTGCGTATGAAATCGCTTACTTCCCTACTATATAGTACGTGGAAAACAGTATGCCAGGCAAATAGTATGTCCGAATGCATAGTATTCAAAATTCAGTAGACGAGAAGTACCCGGATGACCTACTACGATTCTGTAGTACGCATACCATGGGCGCTTTCCTATCCCATGAGGCTCTGGGAGAGGAGGCATCATATTGGAAAAATGGCAGAAAGTGAAGACGCGCCTTATTTCAAGTGTAAGCACCTCAGAAAAAAAAAAGTATTTCATTGTGATTAAATTACACTTGTTTAACACAATCTAAATAAACGGATGACTTATTGAAAGTTTACATTTTTACGCTGTTGTGACGACTCGTGACACGTGACAACATCAATATGGCGGATGTAGTACGTCCGAATTCCATTCATACTACCCCCATTCATACTTTTTAACAGTCGGGTAGTACGTTCAATTTTAAATGTAGCACCTACTTAAGCAGTATGCGATTTAGGACGCAGCATAGCAGGGGAGCTGAGGGACAGGTGAGCACAGAAACAATGGGTAACAAACACTTCACAATAAAAGTCCTTAGAACAAGACGGGAACACAGACATGACAGTCCGAGTGGAGTGCCCTCTACTGAAGTTTATGGGCACTCCAGCTAAAAACCGTGACAATGTCAGCGGTCATTACAGTAATTAGACTTAATCGACTTATTCTTCACTATTACTTATTATTAAACATATCCAGAATTTTCGTCTGAAATTGCACGTAAAAAATAAATACAACCTCACGGTTTATCAATCACATTTACACACTGCCTCCAAAACTTTCACCTGTCATTCTCATTCTCCGTACAGAAAATACTAACACTGTGAACAAGATGAACCGATTTCAGCCACAGCTGCAGCATCTATTTATAGTGTAGGGGGCTGGGCATTTGAGAGCATTTGATTGGTCAGAAGTGATGAGAAGCTGAAGTAAGAGGTGACGTAAAAAAAATCATTGATTAGCTTTAGGGAAGTGACGGAACTGCAAGTTTTAAATGTTTACTGTATAACCTCTAAATGCCAATTTTGTCACCCTGTCTTATAGATAACCTTAAGACTAACATATTGATACTAACACCCAACAATAACTTTGACTATGAGGTTTGAACAACTGGTGAATGAGTCAAATCAGTCGTTTGACAACGATATCCAGGCGATTTACCTGACTGCTGACGGATTCTGGATTTTGATTAAATCTATTATCATCTCACATGAGAGAGAAAAAGAGAAATGGTTTTCAGACTGAGCATAGCAGCAGTTTACAAAAGGGGCTAATTAACATCTGTCAGTCAGCAGGCAGAAATGCTGTGGAGCTGTTGATGTGGCAGTGCCCTGCTGCCAGTGTGCCTGCCAATTATCCATGAAAAGGAGATCCGTGTTAAAATGTCCGGGTTATTGTTACAGGGGAAGTCATCAAAAAAAATGTGTCTGACTGACTTCAGAGCCATTGTGCCTTTTTGTTCATGCCCTAAAACTGCAGTTCGGAAAGGAATAGTTTTCTTGGAAATTATAATTCTGTCATTAATTCACCCTCTCAAATGTTCCAAACCCATATTTGCTTTGTTCGGTTAAATGCTCATGATGTTTTGAAGAAAGTTCACGCTGCTCTTTTCCTGATAATGAAGGCTTGCATTGCAGGAGCTGTCAAAAGCAACATGAAAGTAGACAATAAGACTCACATGATACATTCCAAGCCTTTTAAAGTCATAAAGATGCTTTATACCAAGAATTTTAGACAATTTGTGCTGAAAATGCCTGTGCTGTAAGCGCTCAAATTTCTTTAGGCTTATGTGCATGTGGGTTGATATAACCCTTGAATTACATATCAAATGTCTATGAATAAAATGATTAAATTTTGATTTGCTTTTGTGTCTGTATATTGACTGATAACAGTTTGCTGTCAGTGCATGAAAAGAGCTGCTTGAATATTCTAACAAATGTCTCCTTTTCCTCTTCCATCGTAAAAAAACAACAATACAGAAGTGTGAGATACTAAAGAAAAGCATTCATTTTTTAAATGAATTATAGCTTTAAATAACCATGACTTTCCTGCAATTATCAGTCAGTGAGAGAGTTAAAAAATCAGATCAACTGTAAAGTGTGTATGTGTACTTTGCACCACTAAATTGAAATAAGCTTGCACATTTCACCTTTTCACCAGAGTGAGAAAACCTTGAGTATGGAGCAGCTGTTCTTTGGATGCACAGAGTATGTGTAAGTGTATGCATTTTTTTACTTCAAGTGATATATCATATATACTGCGATGATGTGGTTTGATGCTTGTCAAATCTCATAATAAAAAACACATCAGTAACCTGATCATTCTTGTTATGTAGCACCCTTCTGAGCTCGGTAACCTTGCATAATGTGAAATTAGTAGCACTTTACAATAAGGTGACATTAGTTTATATATTAACTGACATGAACAAACACTGAACAATGCATTTATTACACTATATTCTTATTTGTTAAACAAATATGAATACATTTTAATAATTAACATTAACTAAGATTAATTCATGTTAACTAATGTTGTTAACTAGCTAATGAACCTTATTATAAAGTGTTACCGTAAAAGATATATGCTCGTGTTTCATTTAATGTTAAAGCATATTTCAATATGCTGGTTTTCAGGATTTTTTTTGTTTTGTTTTTACACACACACACACACACACACACACACACACACACACACACAGACATGTTGGGTTTACATGAGTGTGTGTGTGTATGATATAAAATAATATATTAATATAACATGAATGTAACATTTTTCTTAAATATATACATGAATGTGTGTGTATTTATATATACATTATAAATATATATATATAAATACACACAGTAAACATACATAAATAATATATACATAAAGGCTATATATATACAGTGTGTATATGTATATGTGTGTGTGTGTTAAAAATAAAACATAAACAAAATAAAAAACGCTTGAGATTAATCATTTGACTGCGCTAACACACACCCACACTATAAATAATGCACCTTCTGACTATGTAAAAAAGAAATAATATAAAAATCACCCAATGCATTAAGACATTTATGACAGAGGACTTGTACATAAAAGGGATGACCCAACCGTAGGACGACTACGGTAGAAAGTTTGAATTGGACAGTAGGCAGGAGATAATTAACTCAGTGGTATAATTAGGAGGCGATCCCCTTTAGACCGTATCAGCACAGCTGTAATGACTCTCTTATTCATCTCAATAAGATTAAACGGGATGAGGTGCCAGTCGTGTGGCCTTGGCTGTTATGATGAAGTATTTCTCAAGTCATTTATCACGCTGCCAGAGGCTATTTCACTGTTTTAACAGTTGTGATGTGGCCCAACCGGATGGGATCTTCACGTCAGTGGTCAAAAGCACATTTCTTTTTATAAACAATTACAAGCAGTGTTTCTCACTGAACTGTAATCAATCAGATATCATGTGAAAGTCTTCTGCAGACTAAAGATGAGCTGTGATGCTTGAGGAACAAATGGCTCATCATTAGTGAAGCGTTTGTTTGAGAAAAAGGGGTTTGTAGTCGTCCCTTGTGTATTTGATGAGTGCCGATACAATTATTAGGCTGACACACAATCAAGAGTCATTAATGTTATTAATTAATTAGTGTGATCTGCTTTAGCAAATCTTAACCCTAACTGTTCACACAACACTGTTTTTAACTGCAAACTTATTTAAGTCAGTTATTAGCATAGTTTGGAAATACTTCTTAGTATTTTTGTTTTATAAATATATTTTAGCTTTGCATTATATATATATATATATATATACTGTATATATATATATATAGAGAGAGAGAGAGAGAGAGAGAGATAATTAAAAAATATAGGTTTGACATTACTGTTTTTACTGAGCTCTTTAACGTTGCATAATGTAAAATAGTAACACATTATAAAAAAAATTTTATTCATTTATTGATTTATAAAATTCTAATAAATTAAGTTTTAGGGCTGCACAATTTTAGGGCGATTTGAATTTAGTAAATGTTTTATTGATTGATTCATTCATTCATGCATTTATTGATTCATAAACTTCACATAGTAAAGCAAATTGTATTAAAGATATGAAAGATTATATCAAATTAACTTTATTTTATGGGCATGCAACATCAATGCAACGTGTATGATGTGCAGAAAACAAATAATACAGGATAAATAATAAACTTCTGCATGCTGACTTATTTATTTGGTCAGTGGTATCAGTCCATAACCTCACTGCTGATACATGACCATCTGCTTCCACAGAAGCCTTTTAACACTTTAGACTTTTAAGAACCTAGAAACAAACACAACGCATAGATATAGATATAGATTATAGAAATACAGACACATGACACAGAGAAATAAGTCATGATATTTTTGCTCTCTAAACACCTTTAGAAGCTTTAATATAGCACACCAGGCAGGCTCTTTGTTGTTTATTCTCATTCTTATATCGCACAATTGTAACTTTAGTCCTCTTTTATATATATATATATAATATATAGTTATTTGGACATTTCTTCTCACAATCGGGACGAGTGATCCTCAGTGCCCCAGGGCTTCACAGACCCGTAATCCGTTCTCCCTCAAAAGCACCATTTCACCTGAAAAGCTTCAACCTGTTCTCTCACACACTAGCCTAGATCTTGAAATAGCCTCTCAAACTGCCCTATTGCACTTCTCGTTCTGCTACGACGAGCTTCAGGGGTGTTACTCCGAGGATCTCTTAGATGCAGGTTAATATGAAAATGTTCTTGAGTTCAGAAGAGACGACCTCATAAAGGAAGTAAATTACTGACAAAAATAGAGGCCATCAGGTTTACTCAGCTTTTTGATGCAAAATAAATATTGCTTTTATTTACAATGAGCGAAGGGGACAGCTAGCCTGACTCATCTTTTCCACTTTTATGGCACTGCTAGTAAAGAGCGGATGGTTAGGGCATAAAGTGTATTGTATCAGTGTGAGCTATTGTGAGACACAGTGGCATCTTCTGTGTGCGGCCGGACCATTGTGAAATCCATCAGCAAAGCATTCATTCGTATAACATCCGGAAAGCCATTCTGCCTCCCAAATTTATTTCTCCTCTCCCGCTGTGTTATTTCAAGGTAAGATTAATATCAGCTGCAAGGCTCTGCGATGAATTTCGAGAGGGCATCCCCGGGCAAAGTATGCAAAAAGTGAAATTTGTTGTGGCAATGTGCCACCATATGGCTCTCGCCAAATCATCATAATGTCAACAACAAACATATGTGGGTCTGTCTCGTGGCTTGTTTTCGGGGAAAACATGCGCTTTATTGCTCGTGCTGAACATTTGTAGGGAGGAATAATGCAAAGAGGCATGTTTCTGACAGCGTATTCTTCTGTGTAATGTTTCTATTGTGTTATCAGGGATATGAATATATTTCTCTTATACTGCACATGCTTACTGCTGCGACTCCGGCTCTCTGGTTACTGCTGCAATAAACTTGATTTGTTGGAAGTTCGACAATCAGCAGTCATCAGTGTTTGAATGAAATGCTGATACGACACTATACCAATACGAAAAAAATCTGAACTGTTATAGTCGAGTTGGTTATTGTTTATTTCTTAGAAGCACTGTGAACGTTATATACCTTTATATAACCTACATAAAACAAGGATCATTTGTATAGACCAACTTCAGGTTGACAATGAAAGTTAATTTTAATTTTGTAGTTTTGCAATTCCTTAAGTATGAATTATTCTAAATTAATATAGAAATATAATATATACTATAACTAATAATAATAATAATAGTTGTATTTTCTTATACAATTCCACATTTGTAGACTGTAAATGTCATTAGGTTGAATACTTCAGCCATTGTTTAGTAATTTAATTAAATTTATTATTGGGGTTTTTTTGTGCACTTTTATTTATTTATTTATTTATTTATTTTTGCTTATTAACACAAAATAATTAAAGGTTATTAAATAACTAAATAAAACGTTTTATTTAAGGTTTTATGCAATTTTATTTATATTTGTTGGTTATGCTTTATTTTAATTACATGTTTTAGTACTGAGTAATATAAATAACTACATGTACTGTACTTACATTATGGTTAGAGTTTGGATTTGGGTTAGGGGTTTTTATTTTAGGATTTCCTGCATGTTACTGTGTATTATTTATTGTTATTATAATAATAAGTAGATGCAATATGTGTAACAAGGAGACATATCTGGTTACTGCTGTAGTAAACTTGTTTTGTTCAACAATCAGCAGTCATCAGTGTTTGAATAAAATGCTGATATGACATTATACCGATACACACACACAGAAAATGAATAGTCCGATTGGTTGTTGTTTATTTCTTAGAAGCACTGTGAACGTTATCGATGACGATGATGATAATACTACGTCTACAACAAATGAAAATAATAATTTTCTTTTATTAATAATTATAGCTGTATCTTATTATACAGTTCCACATTTGTACACTTTAAATGTCATTAGGTTGAATACTTCAACCATTGATCATTCATTTAATTTAATTTATTATTGGATGTTATTTAATTTTATTTACATTTATTATTATTATTATTTTTTTTTTTTCTTTTACACTTTTTTTTCTCATTAACACAAAATAATTACAGGTTATTAAAATAACAAATTGTTTTAAAACCTGATTTATTTATTTAAGGTTTAATTCCCTTATATTAAGTAATATTAATTAACCACATGTACTTTATGGTTATGGTTGGGATTAGGGTTTGTTTCAGGATTACTTATTATTTATTATTTTTGTTATTATTATACATAGATGTAACATGTGTAACAAAGACACTTTAAAGTGTTACCTATCTGTTTTGTTTTTATTTGTTTGTTTCTGAAATGCTTATTTCAATATTACTACATTAATCACTTGATATTTTGATCAACAATGTTAATAACGGTTTATACATAGTGTTAAACGAAATTACTTTTATAATAATAATATTTATTATTGATATTATTATTAAACACTATTACATTACACATCTTTATTGTATTTATTTAGTCAATTGTTTATTATTATTATCATTGTTGTTGTTATTATTTGTTAAATAAAAAACAAACAAAAAAAAACTACTAGACAACACAAGCGAAAATAGTAATACCGTTTAATCAGATTTGACTGGCAACAAAAAAAAAAAAAATATATATATATATATATATATATATATATATATAAATGTTGAATGGATTGGCTCCAAGCCTCTCGACGGTGTGTTCACAGGTGATGTGTGCTGGACACAGGTGGAGCTGCTCCGGTTCAAAGTGCTGCGCCGGTCTTTTCAGAGCGAGTGACCGCCTCCAGCGAGCCCTGACTCCGCCTTCCGCAGGGCTGCGTGTCGCTGAGCGGAGAGAGGCAGCGGCAGTGCGAGCTGCGCCGCGCGTCAGTGAGGCAGACAGACACCGTTCCTGCATATGCGGCCACCGGCACCTCACTGAAACACAACGACCATGGACCTATTCGAGTTTGACTTCTTCAGGGACTGGGAGCTGGAGCAACAGTGGTACGTCTGCGGGCTTTATGTGTTTATGTGCATTCATTTCACTGAATGAAATGTCTTTGTCATGCGCTGCGATCTGACGTGGTCACATTCCGAAATACAAGTGAAACCCATCATGACGCATGATAGCGGCTGTGTCTCAAACCCCAGCGAGCAGCCTACCTTCACAGCGTTTGGGGGCATCGTAGACGCGTTCCTAGCGCGCATTCGCGAAGCGCCTGTGATGTCCAGTAATGATGTCTCGGTAGGCGGCTCGCTAGGGATCGTAGTGTTGACTTCTGCTGTGACTGCTCTTCTGTTTATATAGATGCATTTGGAAAAGACCATAGGGTGAAACTTTAATGACAGAATCGCCGTTTTGATGAATTGTTTGCTGATGCATTGAACTATAGATTGAAACTACCTAAAAGAAACAAAGGGCAGCTTGTGCCACTTCTTCCAGATACTTTCCACTGAATTTATCCATTGCAGATGCATACGAAAACTGGTCACACTTTATATTAGTCTCCATGCTTGAGGTGTTGCATTTTAAATAATGAACATTTTGTTAATGTAATTAGCATGCAATTGCATATTAGTCAACTATATTGTGATGCATCATCTAAAAATTAGTAGAATTAAGTGCTGGGCTTGCATGTGTGAAGTCACAGTTGTGCTTTCATTTATATATGAAATTCTCAATGATGCATTTTAGTGCAAAATTCCCAGTAAGATTTGTTTGTCTTCATGCACGACTTTGTCATGCAAACATAAATGCTTCATTTTAGTTTAGCTTAATTAATTGTCAGTGTTAAAGAGGGCATTCATCTAGTGCGCCCCCTGCTGCTTAGGGCTATGTGTTCTTTATATTTTCATGCACTTTGATCCGCCACAACCATATGATTTCAGCATAATTCTCTGCCTTGAAAACAACCTCTACATCCCCACCATGTGGCAGAGCACAGTAACCAGAGGAGTGCAGATATGAATCCACACAAAAGAGGAAATAAACAATAACAGTTCAACCTCTCCAAATATCTGAGCGTTTATCATTTGGCCTATATCGACAAATCCACTTGAGCCCGAATGCAATGCTTAATGGTAGCTATTGTCCTAGATGACACACGTCATCGTTTTTTTCCTTTGTTGAGTCGTTTTCAAAGCCTTCCTTCGATTTTATCCAAACCTTTATGAGTATGATTTATAGAATATCACTGAGCATATGGCTTTGCCACTAATTTATTGACTTTCATAGGAATATTATATGTGTCGTTATTTAATCATACACATAACGGTTACGTCTCCCCTTTGAAAATGTTAAATGAGTATATAATAATTAATCAGACTCTCAAGTGTTATGATACTGTATGTCAGGGACTAGCTGTATAAAATATGAATACCCTGGAGTGATGGCACTTTGCTTTGTTGACTTGTTGAGTTTCATATCACGCTCTTTATTTTCCATGTAGTCGCTACAAACATATATATATATATATAGCTCAACTTAAGGTTAAAGGTTATTTTTCTATGCGCCCGTGCTGATATTAAAACTATTCTCTCTCAGGAACAGCTACAGGCTAGTTGCTTATTACTTCTGCAGTGGTGGCAATTTTGTCTGTTGTTGCCACATTCATAACCCTGAGCTACCCATTAAGTCTGTGAATATTTATGAGGGTATTTAAAAAGCCATTTTTGTGTGATAAGTTTGCTTGGTCTGGGTTTTAAAGGTAGCATTGCTATTTTTACCACTACCTCGTCCGACCCAAAAGGCATTGGAAATGTAGATTGGGCTAAATACTTGAATGGCGTCCTGTAGCGATAAATCAAGGTTTCAGGAGCGAGAGCACTATAATAATGCACTCATAATTCATTGTCTTTGTGTTTAATGCTCGCCATGCTTATCTGATGGCCCAGGGCTGTACTTCAGCCATCGTATTGATTTGAATCTGATCTCCCGTATGTCTGTTTGGGCTTCGACACGAGTTGGATGTAATCAAGTCAGATTAGGTGCTGCAAAATTCAGCGAGGTGCAAAACGAGCTCAATGGAGAGCAGTGCCTTATTTGTAGACAAAGGTTAAGCACGGGAGGCGCTGAGGCGGTGGGGACTGGGACATGCTTTTCCGTGCTGACACAGCCGTGACATGAATGGCTGCCACAATTATGTTGGCTCTTCACTTTAACAGAGTCAAATGGCTTTGAAGTGTGTTTTTCGATTATTTTTGCGAAAGCAATTGCTCCTCTGGCAATCTCTGTTTTTTTTTTGGTTTGGTAAATCATTTTGTATTATGAGAGGACAGAGTTAAGTATTTGTCATAACCAGTGCGTTTGGATTAGAGAACCGGAGCTATGGTTAATTAGACTTTATGTGCCTATATTTTATAGGTTTGCACCTTTAGTGGTAATAGAAGACCTCGTAATTAGGTGCAGCCATTTATTGCGACTTTCTTTTCCTTTGGCGGGACTTTATGGCCGCCCTGAGAGCAGGACCAGGAGGGATTATTCAATGACTCGGTTGTGCCTTTTTTTTTCCTGTTACTTGCCCTTTCTCAACAGGGATTCCTGTCCCATTAACTCATTTTTATATCCTGGTGTTAAAATGTGCAAAGCCCAATGAGAAGTTAACAGAATTACGGCCTCGTTGTTGACATGAATATTAAGAAAACCACATATTCAGTATGTATTTGACCAGATATTCACAGTGAAAAAAGTTTAACTAGATTATAATTTCATTTGGGAACCAAATTGAAGTTTTAGTTTTTTTGGTACATTTAGGTTGTGGACTTTTATTCTGCATAAATAAAATTTCCCATCATAGCTGCTTTGTCATTGTCACAACTTATTATACCCGTGAATAAACATGCTGTGCAAGTACTAGTAAGATGAGACCAATCACAATATAGAATAAAAAAGAGCAGTCAGCAACCCTTTGACATCATCAATCAACAACTGCATGCACTGTACTTTTACACTACAGCCGTTTGTATCAGTTTTATGAATATGTGAGTTTTCCAATGCATCGTCTAAAATGCGCTTTTTTGCAGTGTTCAGTGTGCAATATTTATACCATACCATGACATGACATGCAAATTGGCATGCACCTAGATTCAATGGAATTCGATTGAAATTTGCAAAAAAACAAATCAATAAAAAGCGCTTATGAGAATGAAAAGGGTCTTCGAGCAGAAAAATGACAAACAATTTATAAATGGTATTTGGGCTTTATAGCAAACTCTAAGCAGAAATATAAAGATATATCAATATCTGTAAGATAAAGAATATAAATGTAGCATGTTTGTTTGATAGCCCACTTAAGTTTGATTTGTAGCAAACACACACACACACACACACATTATTTGTACCTCATTGTGTTAGTTAACTGTATTTGAAATCATTTTTTAACCTAATCAGAAAAAACCAACTGCGGTTTATTTAATACACAAAGAAAACATGATTTTTTAAAATAGTTAAAAACAGTTATCTATTTTTGCTCTCTCTCTCTCTCTTTCTCTCTCTCTCTCACACACATATACAGTATATATATATATATATATATGAACCTGAGTAATCCAGACAATACTTTGTAGATATGTGATATTCCATACTATTTAAGTTAGATTTACTTATAATAATGCAACCCTTTCTAAATGTTGTCTCAAAAGCAGTGAAATACAGTGCAAACTATGAAAAAAAAGGAAAGAGAAATTCATATTGCCAAACCAAGCTCTCTCTTCCATAATGAAGCATTTATTTACTGAAGTTCAGAAAGTAGGGCACTTAGAGTGTGACAGACAAAATGTTCTGTTATGCTGTGAAACAACACTTTCTCTTGGTTTTGTGTGTGTGTGTGTGTGTCGTGTCCACTTTGTGGCACATTGTGTGCCGTTTCTCTTTGCTCCCATGCTGTTTAGTCACAGGGATTGAACATTCTCCGTGGTTGTGGCACAGATCTACCACATTTCGCAGCTTCCCTCGCCTCCCTGCGTCCACCTTGACCACAGCTGGGGACTATATATCACACGGCTCGCTCGAGGAGCCGCGCTCCGTGCCAATCTCATTTGTGCCCGGCTTGAAAAGGCAGCCAAGCCAGGCTGTGCCCGGCACATCTCTGCGACGGAGGCTCGGCGGTTGGCATGCTGCTCATGAGAGCAGGCTGCCAAGCATAGTGCCCGCGGTCTCATTTTGCCACCTGCACAAAGAAAGCCAAATGCTGTGGCATGATAAAGCAGCAAGGTTGGCACGCCAGTCAGGTTATACGGGAGAGACAAAAGGTGACGGGTTGCCACCCTCCTGTCCTCGGGTTCAGCTCGCAATTAACAGGTTTCTCTGAAGGGATGGCGGTCGGGTGAACTGCAGCAACGGGACACAAATATGACTTTAAATGCATTTTTTTTTTTAAGCAAATTTACATTTTTCTTAAATGTCCCTATATAACTATAACTAATGATAACTATTTATTATCATTATTAAGGGCTGCACGATAATCAAAGTACACCTTATAATATATATATGACTTAGTATGATCATCAAAGCCTGCCACTGAATTAAAATGAACATATGCTCCACAGGCAGTGTTCTGCCAGAATAAAAGCTAAGTGGTTTGTCATTTAAAGAAGTAATAAATTAATGTTTGTATTTTACAGTTTTACTGTAAACAGAGTCATAAAGCTTTGATTTTTAATTAATTACTTTTTAGGGCTGCACAATTTATTTGTTAATTCATTTATTATTTAGATAATAGAGTCAATGATTATAGATATATTTCGTTGTTAATGATGATAATAATAATAATAATAATAATAATAATAATATGTCCACTTCTTTTGTACTGCTGACATGACCAAGGCTATAGGAATAAGATTTAATTGATAAATGTATTTTTTCAATGTGCGTATTATTTTCTATGTGTTTATTTATTTATTTATTTATTCATTTATTATTATTATTGTTATTATTAATAATTATTTATTTTTACATTTCATGAGAGGTCATTTATTATTATTTATTTGTACTTTTCCTGAGAGTTTATTTATTTATTATCATTATTATTTATTTATTTTTTTAATTTTTTTCCTCCCGTTTTCAGCTTGTTGTTAGCTGTTAGCTGCTACACCTGCTGGGTCTTCAAGCTGTCTCTTGTGTTGTGTTTTGACTTTGACATTTCTCCACGTGCTCATTGTTTTCTTTGTCTCAACCTCCTCCCTGGATTTCTGATCGCTTGCTCTCCTAGTTATCTAGTTATCTTCTCCCTTTAGTAGTTTCTCTGTTTTGTCATTAAGTGTCAGACTGTTAAAGTTGGTCGTGTTTGTTAAATTACCTGTAGAGTAGATTTTGCTCCGTCACTTGGAACAGAAAGGAGTGGGCTTTTGGTCTCGTGGTTCCTGCTGCGGTGGTGATAGTGACCGGGAGTGAGTTATTTCCAGGAGTGCTTGAACTGTCTTGAAATTCTTTTGTTAAAATTTGTGTTTCCCGCACTTGAATCCAGCCTCATCCGTCACAACACTGTTGCTTTTGGTGATTTTTTTTGTTTTGTTTTGTTCCCCCAGTTGTTGAAATCAGCATCAAATAATAACCTTCTAGTCAGCGTAACACAGAGCGGTCTCGAGGAGCGAAAGAGGAAACTCTTAAGGTCTCTCAGCCGCGTCTCTGGATGGCTGTCCGGCTCTGGAGAAGTTATTAGCTGAACACTAATTACAATAGACCCAGTAAGGGCTGTGCTAATGGCCCTGTGAATTCAAATGCTTAAATATCTGCATCAATTAGCCTTGACCGCTTCGTTTAGACAGCATCAATGCACGTGCCAAGACTGCTTTGACTCAAACAAACAAAACATGAACGGAATATGATTTTGGCCAAGGCTGTATGCCAAAGACTAATTTAGTTGTTGATGAACAAAGCAAGGTTACATAAAAAGCGGTTGATTAATATACTAATTTAAAGAGGTGCTGGTAAACGTGTGAGGGGTGCATTTTTGAGATACTTGCCATGATTGCGTTTCTGATTTGCAGTCGAGGACTTTCTACAGCCAAAGGGATGGATGTGGTATTTAAAAATAATCATTTAATAGGACAAATTACTTTGGATACGCTCAACAATATTTAAACCTTGTTATTTGAATTGCATATAAAACTTCAATCCACCGTTTTGACATCAACTAACAAACGAAATGTACTGCAGCGCATATTTGTCATAAAGCATGTTCGAAATGGTGGAAACAATTAATTATTATTACTTTGATTAAGTTTATTGGTTTGTTAAAATTAATAAAAATGATCAGCATGATTTGTTGATGAATTAAAAACAAAATAAAAAAACGATCAATTTAATGCATCCTTATGGATTAAAAATCTCAATTTATTTACTAAATTAAATTAAATAATTAAAATTCAATTAAATAAAAAATTGAACAGCTGTCTTCATCTGCTATTTTTCCATATGCCATCAAAGCTATAACAGAAATGTGTTCTGCTGATGGATGTTAGTGGGCTGTTTTCAGTATTTAATAAGAGGCATCAAAGTCGTCGTGCTCACATCAAATGAGTCAACGAAACATGGACCTTTCTTATTAGTCGGCAGACTTCCGCTGGCGTCTGATTGGCTGCATTCTGTCTAAAGATCTTCAGGTTAATCAAGCTTCATGCTTCAAGCTTCCAGCTTACCTTTATGCCACGAAGCAATTTACTCCACTACCTCAAAGGTCACTGCTTCCACTGAAGGCACTCTATGACAAATATGATGATTCAATACAGCCACACAGGCATCTGTGGAGCGCTTTTTTCAATCTCATTTCTTTCTGAGAGATGAATCGGTTTGTCTTTTAGACTGACCTTTTGCTGTTGGCTTGGTGTAAGCCGAAGGAAATTGCGCATTCTTTTTAGAGCGCTAATATTAATGAATGTCTCGATTGAACAACATTCAGATGTTTCTTGTTTCAGAAAGTGAGAGACACGTGTATTGCTTATTTCTCGAAACGAGAGCTGTGTGTTATGTGCTCGGTACTGAACTTTATTTGTGATTTTACAGTTGCATAATCTATTTTCTGGAGCATTGTATCATGTGTGGCTGGCCATTTTGCCAAAGCACTTGACAAAGAATATTATTTAGACAATGTTCCTGCACAGTACCAAATACACACAAATCGAAGATGCAAGAGCAAGCTGCACTGCTGCTTTGCTTGTTTTCTGTTGTTGTTTACGTATCTATTCTCTTGATTCATCTGATATGAGCTAGGCCTCCAACTTCTGTCTTCTTTTACATACTTCTTTTTTTTTCTCTTGGCACAGAACTTGATTGTAATTATGAGCATGCTTTTTTGTTGTATTGAAAAATAACAGCTTTGATTAGAAGTCTTTCTGTGCTATTGGGAAGAAAGTAAACTGGTTTTCAGACAATGTGTTGGACAGAAATGTTTCACAGGTAACTAAAATGAAAACCAAACCCACTACAAAACTGTTACGAACAAAGAATGAATGAATAAATAAATAACCTTTTATATCAGCTAATTCCAATGCAACGTTTGTCATTTTCATTTAGTTTTATGTTTTTATACATTATCAAACAAAGACCTGGAAAATACATGCATGCAGAAATACATAAATAAATATAAACAGACATCTTTAAAAACAACAAATAATGAATGAATGCATGAATATATATATATATATATATATATATATATATATATAAATTAAAGTAAATTGAGTTATATATTGCATAGGTTTTATATTACATTATTTTATATACTTTTAATTATTTAAAACTATACTGACATGATTAATAAATGCATACATATAAAACAAAATGGACATTTTTCAAACCAACAAAGAATGAATGAATATTAATATTACATATATGTATTTATTTATTAATTAACTGTTACTTAAAAATGTAAAATAAGTTGTATATTGCATAAGTGAAGCGAAAACTGAAATTTAAATAATCAAAACTATACAGACAAAATAATAAATACGATATAATTCAGAACATTAACAAAATCTAATAAAAAGGTATATCATTGATACTAAAATAACACATATTTTGTTTTGAGAAATAATATTAAATAAATTTTTTAAATAAAGATGCAATGTTATGTATAAAGTAATGTTTATATACTTTTATAAATATATACAAAACAATATTGATTGATTGACTGAGGGAAGCGTGTGTGTGTGTGTGTGTGTGTGTGTTGTGGTTCGTCAGGACTGAGCAAACGTTTGGCTTCAGCGTGTAGATATGGGATCTCACCTTGTTTATTGGGAGCTGCAGAAGCGCTAAAGAGCAGAGGAGCCTGCCAAATATCACAATCACACGGAGCTCCGTCATTCACGTCCAACTGTCCACCGATTTTCACAGCACATGCTAATTTGTCCCATTAAATGTGGCTCATTCACATGGAGCTAAAAGTGGCTGGAAAAACTACTGAGGGTGTTGTCATTCTAGCTGCTCCAGGGCTCTGAAAGTCCCCCTGGCTTTTATTGTTTGATAAAGATCGGAAAAAAGGAACACACATCTTTATCAGAGGACGAGAGAAAATGAGATAAGAAAATGAACTGAAGCCAAAATGCTTTAAATGGAAGACTATCTCCCTGTGAGAAACTCATAGAGCTGTTAAGAGCTGGGAGTAACAAAAGAGCCACAGATGCATGGAGACTGATCTCACCGGAGGACAGAGCTTCTGATGCTAGCTCTGAAGGTGATGACTCCACCTACTGTAACTAAAACACACTGGACTGAAGCAACAACATCAAAATCTGCTCAAACGCCTCATTTAGTTTTTTTGTAGAGAAACATTATTATAAAATGTCTTAAGTTTTTATTTAATTTTATTCTATTCTCTAGTTGGACAATATATACAGTAGCAATACATATATGCCATTTGATCTTCAAAGCCATAAAATATGTTTAAAAAAAAACAAAAAAAAAACAGCATTTTGTTATGCATTCTTGTCTGTCTTGCCCATCCAATTATCACTACAACTACTAATCATATTGTTGTTGTTGTTTTGCTTATTATTATTATTATTATTATTTATAATAATATATTTTTTAATATTTATGATGTAAAATTCTAGCTTTATTGTTATGATTTATATCATAATATTAATAATATTGATTAATACATTATAGTAATAATTAATTTGTTAAATATAAATTTGTCTTAATAATAATAATAATAATAATAATAATAATACAATGATTTATTATTATTATTATTATTATTATTATTATTGTTTTGTTAATTATTATGCTGTAAATGATATTGTTGTTGTTATGATTTATAGCATAATTCATTTTGACTAATAAATTATTATAATTACTTTGTTGAATACAATTTTGTCCTAATAATAATAATAATAATAATAATAATAATAATAATAATAATAATACAATGATTATTATTATTATTACTGTTGTTGATTTTTAAATTATTATTATTATTATTATTATAAATTCTGTACAATTACATTGTTATTGTTATAATTTATGTCATTAATATTGAACAATAAATTATTATAATAATTACTTTGTTAAATTAAATTTTGTCTTAATAATAATAATAATAATAATAATAATAATAATAATAATAGTAATAATAACAGTGACTATTATTGTTATTGTTGTTTTACAAATTATTATTGTTATTATATTTTGCTAATTATTATTATTATTTATTCTGTAAATTAGATTGCTATTGTTAGGATTTTTGTCATTAATAACATTGATGAATAAATTTGTAAATAAATGAGTAATTATTAATAATTATTGTCTTAATAATAACAATAATAATTATTATCGTATTATTATTAATATTTTGGTTGGTAAGACTAGATGTTCTAAAACACAAAAATGACCCAATAAAATGATTCAGGATTTTCGTATAATTTTTCTCCACCATTCGTTCAGTCTTAAACACGAGAACAGTGCCGCCCCAGCAATCCCTCTTCAGAGTGCTTCACAGACTATTTGTTGTACGTTATTGATTGCATCTATCTGTCTTTCTCTTTTATAAAATCTTTTACATCACACTTCTTCATATCACTGTGAACGTGGCGAAATAGCTCTATTATTTCAGTCCGCTCAGTTTAGACGTCTTATACAAAAGATGTTTATAAAATGCTGTTGTATTCCATCAAGACCTTCAAGCATGCTCCTCTGTGTCTGTGACGGCTTTGAGTGCCATGCGTTTTTCTTCTCAGGTAGGAGAGTGTCAGATGCTGCTGGAGTATTCAAATGCATATTCATGCATAAATAAACAGCAGTGAACAGGTTTGACGTGCTGACACCCTCGTGGCTGCGTGGAGCTGAGTTATGGTCGGCTGTTGCATAATAAGAGCCATAATAGCAGTTTTCCTCACACCTCAGAAGCCTTCACGACACGAATCATTCAGTCAAAGCAGGTGGTGCTATTTCTGCAAAAGCTTTTGTTTTTCATTTCCGAATCTGTTATTTCTCAAGGAGTGTGTTTGCTGTAAGACACTGTTTCACATGAATCGGACCCCCGTTGGTTTCATCTGTTGCGTTTGTCTTCTCTTGCTGGATCAGTAGTTTTGGTAGCATTAATAACAATAATAAAAATAAAATAAATGTTTTAGCCTTTTTTTGTAGCTAGTGTGTTAATGATTTTATTTATATCAAAGTGTTAATACATTTATTATAAACAATAATTTAGAATAATGACAATTTAAAATGCAGTTCTAAAATGGTTTTATAATGAAAATGATAATGAAAAAAGTTATTTTACATTATACAGTACATTATTTTACAAATGCATGAAATATAAAGTAATATATTAATAATATAAAATGCATTAAAATAATATCTTTATTATTATTATTATTAAATTCAGTCATTTTATAATATTATTTTTTATTTACATTTACTTTATATTTTTAAATAATATATATATATAAACAATAAATAATATATAATAATATTTATAGATATATAAAGGTAAAATCAATCTTTAGATAAAAAATAAATGTTGAATTAATTGTAAAAAAAAAAAAATTCTATTTAAAATGCAATTCTAAAATGGCTTGAAAATGACAATAAAAAGTTATTTTACTTTATACATTTTTATTGAAATATATTATTATTATACTTATTTTATAATTTTGTTTTTAATAAAAATTACATAAATAATTATATTTTACATTTATTTGATCATTTTTAATAAAATCAATCTTCAGATAAAAAAATGAATATATAATACACAATATACTATTTTTGTTTTTTAATTGCAAAGCTTTTATAATTGGAGTACAGCTATTTTAATTGTATTTATTGATTTATTTAATGGCAATGAGCAGTGGTAATAGTTTCTGTCTCAGTCACTTTAGTCTAAGTGTCTTAGAAGCTAATAATTTTCCTCAGTGTTTACCTGGGCATTTATCCTCTGACAGCTAGTTTGTTTAACTGCATAGGTTTGGTGTTAACGTTAGTTACCTCTTGGACTGCATGTTTAGATAATTCCCCGAGCGTTTCTGCAGCCGCGTGAACCCTGCAGGCTTTCCGCGTCCTCCCGTCGCCAGGAAAATCAAACCTTTTAGTTACAGGAGCACCGCAGGGACATGGTGAAGCAGCAGACAGGAAGCCAGGGTTTCAGAAGTCAACCGAGGAATGATCTAGATGGCAGTGGAAAACGTCATCAATTCGCCGCTGATGGCAATAGAGCCCGGCTCGGCTGATTTATGGCACGTTGCTGTTTTTTTCCCAGCGTGCTGTTCCTCCTCTGCCGTGGCATTGAGTTATTACCCAAAGTGTGAGCAACATACCTGTTAGAGATCAATCCGCCACTTTCTCTGTTTGCGGGAGCCTGCTTGACTTCCATGTTCGCAGCTTTACCCGCATTGATATTTCGCTATTGATTTTCCTCTGTTCATTTCTTGCCTCCTTCAGCACCTGGACTGATCGGCTGCTTGTGTTTAGCCGGTTTTATTGTGATGTGACAAAGATGGATGTGACATTGTCCTCTGTGGGCCGCTGGATAGTGGAAGTGTTAATGAAGCCATTAGCACAGTCCGAGAGAGTGGAGAGTGTGGTGAAATTACCATTATTCTGCCACCATTAAGTCGTAATCTGCCAACTTCTCTCCCGCGCTGTCATTCTCTCCATTTCCAGCTCTTTCTCTCCTACAGTCGCTGATCCACTTCGACTGTCCTGTAAAGCTTCATTAATTCATTTGTTATCAAAAGCAGTTAACCACCAAAAGAGTGCGGAGGAGTGAAGGGGGGGTCGTAATAACGTATACTATAATTACCATCCACACCAGCTTCCAAATGCACCAGCCCCGACAAGAAAAAAAATGGCTACACAATTCATAAATCTCATTACCTCAAAACTCCATTCTTCCGAAGAGACAGAAGCTCATTTGCTTGGCACAAAAGCAAGAAGAAGAAAAAAAAGAGAAAAGATCATCACTTAAAGGCGCTCGGGTAACCTTGGATTTATCTGAAGTTGAAAAAGTTTCTCAGCACTTTGTCGTCTGTGGCATTCAACAGATTAGGAACGTTCTGGAAAGCCCACAGCTCTCAGAGCTTCTTATTTCCTGATGGACTGTGACTAATTTTAAGCTTGTTTAATTAAGTGCAAAATGCCTCTCTAGTGCACAACGCGGAGTTGACGGGAGAGCGTTCTTTGTCAAGGGCTATGCGTTGGAGACCGAAATTGGGAAGTTAATCATGATGGTTGGAGATAATGGAATTTCAGTGATAAATAAATTCACGTTTCTTTGTACAAAAACAATTGTAATTTAGGGGCCTTCGAAATTTGATTTATCCACTGTTTAGCTACTGTAGTTCTACATATGTATACAATTTTTGGCTTTTAAATGTTTTTTTATGTCTGGATCACATGGAGAAAAAAAAAATATATATATATATATATATATATATATATATGCACTCTCAGATATAAAGGTACAAAATGTGTCACTCTATATATAAGGTGAAAAACTTTTTATCCAGTAAGGACCTTGAGATTGTAATCCATGCATTAACCTCCTCGCGTCTGGATTACAG
>JAUCMT010000026.1:384611-404211 GCA_032357475.1 Enteromius thamalakanensis | reverse complement strand
GAAGAAACACACCTGAACGAAATAGACAATTAACAAACTAGGTCAAAGAAACACATGGGGAGAGACGGAGCACATGGAAGAAGAGAATATCGCACTTATATAGCGCTTTATCATGTATGGTCATATACCCCAAAGCGCTTTACAATCATGAGTTTCCCAAACAATTGTGACATGGGAATCACAACAAAGACATAGAAACATGAATGAAAACAAAACACGGATGTTACAATTGCATTGGCTCCCTATCAAATTTAGAGTTGATTTTAAGATTCTTTTTTTTGCATTTAAGGCATTGCATAATTCTGCTTCAGACTATATTTGCAATCTTGTATGCACTGTATGCAGCTTCTAGGTCTCTAAGATCTAATGACCAGTTAATACTGACTGTCCCCTGTTCACGTTGTAAAACAAAAGGTGATCTGGCTTTCTCAGTAGTTGCCCCAAAACTCTGGAACTGCTTGCCATTGCACATCAGAGCTACTTAATTGGATGTTTTTAAATCAGGCTTAAAGATATAGCATTGGAGTGATGTTGTGCATGTACTTTGAATAACTAATTTGTGTGAAATTACTGTGTTATGAATTTTTATTTTAATTCCTCTTTTTATTTGTTTTATTTTTCAATGTCTATTTTATGTAAAGCACTTTGGATCAACTACTGTTGTGTTAAACTTGTGCTCTATAAATAAAACTTGACTTGACTTGATATACAGTATATGCACATAATGCATAATATTACATAATATATTTATTATGTAATTATATATTTACATAATATATATGTGTGTACTGTGTAAATCATGTATATAAATACATACAAATAGAATAAATATTTTGAAAATATTTATGTAACAGTTTTTTTTAAATATGCATGTATATGTTTGTTTGTGTGTGTGTGTGTTTATTTATATATATATATATAAATATAATATAAATAAATATACACAGTATACATTATATAACTGTTTTTTAAATAAAATTATAATTTTTACATTTTATTTTGTGTGCAATAAAAAAAGTGTATATATATATATAAATATAAATATAAAAAGATATAATGTAATACAATATATTATAAGAAAAAAAATTATGATATTAAAAATTAACAAAATAAAACAATGGCAAGTATTCATTCTTCTCAGAAAGTAAACATTACCTCAGGTAATTATTTAACTAAAAAGAAATAATACAAAGAACAAAGAAACAACTTAAAGCAGTAGAACAAATTGAACTGTGGAATAGCTGTATTTTGTCATGGCTGTCTTGACCTGTATTCATACTTGCTTGATTCCTCGGGTATTGAATTGAGTCAGTCTTCTGTACAATATAGTTTCTGTAAGAACATTGACTGCTGGTAAAATCCATCAAAACCAATCAGAACTTGAAGCTGTGGCGTATTTGCGAGGATGTGAAGACGTCCAGTTTTAACTCGGGGGAATTGAGTCTTGCACAGCAAATGATCGACAAACCTTCTGAATGGTAATTTAAATGTGTTTGATCAGAAACAATAAGTTGATTTCTCTCAGAATGTAAGTTTAATTGCCCCTTGTTTTATAGTCATTACATACAAATCCATGAATAGAGCAAGCAAGCTAACAAACAAACAAGAAAAAGAACAAAGATATTGGCAGGAATGGCTGAGAGAGAGGAAACAACAGCTATCTGGGCTATCTGGGCAAAGAAATCTTTAAAGGAAGTGTCAACTATACCAAAGCCAGTCCGTGTGTGTGTGTGTGTGTGTGCTGGTTCTCAATAATATTGATCAGGCAAACTATGCTTATGCTACCAATTAACATTGTACATTCTCATTAAGGTCATATTAGACACAGTCAGCAGTTGTTGATTGATGCCCAACAATCCAGAAAACATAGAAATCGATATGAAACCACAAATGAGTTACTATCCACCCTACAGCACAGCTGAAACGATACAAAAATGCAATGCAATTTACAAAAAAAAGCATTTGCCAAGTAAGAAATGTGTCTTGTTTGGGTCATGTGATTGTGAAAGATTTCCAAGAGCATGTACACAAATAACTGGAGTTGTAGAAACTAGCTCATGAATTTTCTTGCCATCTGTCCTGATTTTTTAGTCATGCATCGAAACCGGATTAAAACCGCTCTGTCAGATATCTGAGTTTGATACCCTAAATATTCATAAGTCAAAGCAAGCTACGCCATTTGCACTTTACTTGACTTGAGGAAGTGTTATTAGCAGTGCAGCGAAGACAGTTATGGTGTTAAAGGGATAGTTCACCCAAAAATGAAAGTCCTGTCATCATTTACCAACCCTCAAGTACTTTCAAACTTTTGGGTCACCATTAGCTTTCATGGTAGTTTTTTTCCTGCTATGGAAGTCAAGTGTGACAAAAACAGCCTGGTTACAAACTTATCTTCCTTTGTGTTCGGCAGAACAAAAACATTCATACAGGAACTGGTCAGGGGGGAGTAAATGATGACCGGATTTACCTATTTAGATTTAATATGCTAAAATAATGACACAATCATTGACTAAACATGTTTTATTAAACCCTGAGTAGATTGTATTGGGAGTGTGTTGATGTATTCGGTCTGTGGTTTGACTGTGGTGGGCCTCTCGGTCTCGGGTGAAGGCCCGTTTCCTGTGGCAGCCTTCCTGAATGAGGGACCTGAATGGTATCTGAGCTTTACAGGAATGCCAGGTCCTGTGCTGCTCCGTGAGCTGGAGTCTGCGGCCCCAGAGCTCTGGCGTAACCGTGGTGGGTCGGGGTGGGGGATGCAGATAGCACAGGCCCTGTGGATGGAGATAAGGTTGTCCTGGCAGCCATGAGTGAGGATGAGGAGGGGGCTCCAACAGCCCACCGCATCAGCACAACCTCTTTCACTTGTTCACATGGGCTGGTGTGAGGTTGAGAAACATGCTGTGGGCATGAGCCATAAATGTTGTGAATCTATAAAGTGGTTTGTGAATGGACTCACAGTGGAATGTGAAGTCATGGGGAAAGTATTTAATGTTTTGGCATCCAAGCTGTTTTTTAAAAAGATTTTTTTCCCCGTGTTCCAAACCACAGTGTGCTGTTTGCTATGTTCAGAGCATAGTTCTCACTGTAGTCACTGTACATGAGACTGTAACAATGCAATGTAGTATATGACAACTGATAATATTTAACCCATGTTCTCTAATATTACAGAACATATTTAGTCTTAAATCCATCTCAACACTAAATGCATGATGATTTTTGTCATGGATTCAGGAGCATTAGGCTCTATCTTAACTCGATCTTGGTCTTGACTCAGACTTGACTTTTTTCTGGTCTCTTTCTTGACTTGGACTCAACTCTCTTCTTGTGTTGGTCATGATTCCATGACTTTAGATCCTCATCAGGTTTCGTTCTTGACTTAGACTGTCACTGGACATTCATATCTTTCTTGAAATGGACTCAATCCTCTTCTTGTCTTGATCATGACTTCACTTTAGAGCCTCTTCAGGTGTCATCATTGACTTGGACAATTCAGACCTTCTTTAGGTCTCTGTCCTGACTTAGATTTGACCCTTTTCAGATCTCGATCTTGACTAGCATTTGTCTTGACTTCAACTCAATCCTCTTCCAGTCTTTGTATTGACTCAAACACTTTAGACCTTCTACATGTCTCAGTCTTGACTTAGACTGAACTCTCTTTATGTCTCAATCTTGACCCAGACACTTCAAATCCTCTTCTAGCATCTGTCTTGACTCAATCCTCTACCCGTCTCTGTGTTGACTCAGGCTCAACCCTCTTTAGATCTCTACCTTGAGACCTATTCAGGTTTCTCTCGTCACACAGACTCAACCCTTCTCTACTATCCGTCTTGACTCAAATTTGACCGCCATCTGGTCTTGAATCTGACACTCTTCAGGTCTCAGTCTTGACCCAATCTCAACCCACTTCTATTATCTGTCTTGATTCTCAATAATGACACTCACGACCTTCTTCAGGACGTGGTCTTGACTTAGACTCAACTCTTTTCTAAGATCTGTTTTGACTTGGACTTGACCCTCTTTTGGTCTTGGGCTAGACTTTGGAACTTTAGACCATCTTCTGGTCTCAGTGTTGACACAAACTCAGCCTATTCAGGTCTCAGCCTTTTTAGATTTGAAAGAGCTGGTCTCGACACAGGCCACAATAAGACATTAGGCTTGAGTATCAACATTTATTTTCTAATTTGATTCCCGCATTGCATTTAAAAACAGATTTATGCCAACAGAAAACCGGATCTCAAAAGAAAATGTAACTATTTTAAAAGGTGGCAATTTCATATGAATCCGTATAATGTGATTCAGTTCAGTTTCCCATTGGTCAAAGCATAACAAAGCTAATTTAGAGTGGAAAACATGTCTATGTGAGGTCACAAGCACATGGAGTGTAATAATGTATAGATTAAAGAACAAAGTTTGGGAATTTATCTGAATTAGGACATCTCTAAACAAACTTTTTAACACTGCTAACTTTGGCCCAACTGTCCAACTGGTTCTTTATCAGAAATGGCCATTCTAACAGTTGGGGAACTTGTGGATAAGACTTTGTGTCCAACAGACTGATAAAAACCTGTGAACTCTTGCATCAGATGGTCAGCGATGGTCTGTTCGTGGTTTGTGGGCTGAGACTAGGTCAGACGCTTCAGCAGGCCAACAAAGAATGGAAAAACTCAGAAGATACCTTCATAGCATTTCAACCTCAGACTCAGAGATGTATGTTTCACCCTGTTATACAAACATCCCTGAGGTACGCATGCAAGCGAAACACTCATCAGAACAAAGCACCCAACACTAAACAGACGGCTGTGATAATGGTGAAGGCTTATAGCCAGATTGTTGTCTAGAGGCGCTAGCAGTAATTGTGCTGCTTTTTTTTCAGCTCCTCCTTGCAGATGTTTGAGTGAGAGGGTTGTGTTGAAGACTGGTAGCACATCTGAAGAAGGTGCGCGATACGTGTGTGTGAACAAACACTGCCTTCAAGTCATCACAGAATAATCTGATCGCACATGAATGCCATCACAAAGTTGCAATCACCAGTGAGAAACTGGATTTTCTGTGAGCTCTAGTTGGGGGTTAAGTTAAAGAAACATGACAGAATCAAATTGGTCATAATTACAAGGGATGCTTGATATTTAATGATACAGATGAGACAATAATTGTTGCATGCTATATAACTGAATTTTAAAATGAGTACCAGAAAGTAAAAACACCACTTATGCCGGTTTAGTCAGCAAGAATATGAGGCAATATATACTGCAATTATTATTATGAATATTATGATATAGTTTTTTATAAGGGTTTACACTGAATAAGGCGCTAATAAATTCTTTAAGGCAAGCTGTTGCAAACAATTTATGTTAGCTACATTTTTAGTAAACAAATTTAGTTGAAAGTTAGTTTCAATTTAATTGAATTTCTTTTCATTTAAAATAGCTGTCATCAATTTGGAAATATTGTAAAATGCCATTTATTTATGTGACGCACAGCTGCATTTTCAGCTTCATTACTCCAGTGTCACACGATCCTTCAGAAATCATTAAGATAAGCTACGCAATAAACATTCCTTATTATTATCACTTTATATACTTTATATATTTTGTGTAAGCATCATTCATTTTTCAGCATAGTAGTGTTTAGTATGGATTTTTTATTCACCTTTGAAGAGTTCACAATACATAACCATTAAATTCTCTATGTATTTCAGCTGTAGCCATGTAATGCACTTCAGATGCTCACAGCCCTTAAACACAGCAAACAATTAGCCACAACAGGAGGCAGTTGGTGAGAGTGAGTGTTGACGTAATCTACGCTCCGCTGTGCTAAGGTTTTGTGTGTGTGTGGGCTCAGTGGTCCACAGACCCCCCGCTCTACCAGCCACGGGGGTGGGAAACGGGTCGAGATTGCCTATAGTGTGTTGATACCCCCTTCCGCCTCTCTTTGACACACTCTACTGTCAAGAAACACACTGGGCTCTGCCTCTTTGTCTTGTCACGGTGCTTTATGAACAGACCTCAGCTTTAATACAGAACATACAGTATGTACGGTGGACCACTCACACATACACCCGCACGCAAACAAACAAAGCCCGTATAAACAGCCATCCATCTCACTCCCAATCGAGAGAGTGACAGAGCATATTGGCTGTTGCTCCGACCGGTTTTGTATGGATTGTTTTAATAGACCGCATCCCTCCTTTGTCATGAAATATTCCCCGCATGCAGGAGAGTCGCATTCCCGCAGACATATTGCCACGACAAATCCTGCTTCTTGAATTGACAGAGGCAGTAATTTTAGATGAATATGGTTATAATGTCAGTCATTAAATCTATTGTTGTCAAATGCAAAGGCCCAAATCTCAATAATAGTGTTTATATTGTGATACGCGAGTCGTTTATTTTATTATGGTAATGTGAGAAGAATGCATCCGTGGCCATTAAATGATATAAAATGCGTTTTTGAAATCAAAAGACTGCGGAACAATGATTATTTATGCCGTGTCCCTCCGCTGTAACTCCCATTAAAATGATATCCTTGTTAATTACACGAACCGACTGCAGAATTTATTTTACTAACCGTAGAGGGGATTTTGTAGTCTGTGCGCACGACGCCTCTAAAATTACAAATCAGGCACTCAGCCAATTTTCTGGAGTAAGAGAGCAGATTTGAAACAATTCCTTAACATGAGTTGAATCGAATCGCGCATTTAATTTAAATCTTGACGGGGTCCCGTGAGGAATCAATATAAGGGTTTATTTGGAGCGATTCACAGCTGACATTGACGGCAGATGCCGCTTGCATTGCTTTTTGTTTGTTTTTTTTGTCTTCGTGCTTCCTGCTAACAAGCTCTTTATCCAGCATGGCCACTCGTTAAAATATGCGAAGATGCTCAGTCTTAACTCAGACTTCTTTCGTTTGGCGCCTGGCCGAGTTTTCAGAGCCGTATCCATTACTATCATCTTCTGGATGCCTTGACAACACAAAAGAGCCTAGCTTTGTATCAAATATTTACCCTCCACAATAGCTCAACAAGAGAGCCGACTTCGCCTTAAATTCCAGCTCATAAACGTGACAAGTTGTGCTCATTTGAAGTCTTTGTGGCTGCATGTTGACAACGATCATGTAAAATGGAAATAAAAGCAGGAATATTTAAACAGGCCGTGCGAAGCGCTGGCTTCTGGGGGAATAAAAGGCAGGCAAAAAGAAAAACAGAACAAATGAACAAATAATGTTTCCAGACACACTCAAAGGACAAACTGTCACACTTGTTTGGCTTTGGAAAAAGCCTCCCTGTTCAAAAGGAGATTTCTGATCTACAAAACACAAGTGTTTGGCATGCATAATGCATAATGGCCGATGGGGGGTAATGTGAGGGGGGCAGTGGAGAACCCTCACTTCAAAAACAGAATCAAACAGATGATGGTCTACAGTCAGACCTTTGTGGTCAATAGAGGACCTATTAGAGGGAGGCATGTCGACACAGAGCGAGGAAGACCGCTGTGATAAGACAACACTAATATAGACGGCATTACATATTTTGAGGGGGTGTGGGGGAGGGTGCATCTCCTGCTGTGCCCCAAACACAGATCATCTTAAATATCTTACCCTTTTGGTAGATAGGAAGGTAAAAAAGAATTAAATAAATACATGGGCTAGTGATCATATTATATCAAATAAATACTTTATTTAATAATACATTGTTATACTATATTATATTATTTGACAGTAATATACAAATACATTTATTTATATTTGTTTGTATTTTTTTGTTTATTCATTTAATTGTAATATTCCAGTGAAGATAAGATTTAAAGCTGATATTTCGAATTATTCTGACTCTTAATTATAAGTGGATAAGCCTCACTCGAACCCATAGTACTGTGAAGTTGCTTATGAATTAACACATTACTGCTTTTCTTAAATATGGACCTTTATAAACGTCTCGGCCACTAATAGCTGCGTAAATCAGTATTGCTGTCATGTCTTATGTGTGGATCTCTGTCTTATTAAGTTTGCTTTGCTTTTGTCATCAGCTTTCTCATTTGTGTGGTTAGTTTCTAGCGTTAGGTTGCTGTCTTGTGTATGTAGCTCTGTGTGAGAATTTGCAGTATAGCGTAATGTTTTATGTGACTAACTTGCCGCCAAGCTGTAGTCTACCTAATGCCTCCCAGTGGGTTTATAAATTACATCTATATTTATCTAGACTACTAAAAGTATGTGCAGCAGATTAAGCTGTGGTCCAACCAGAGATAAAATGTCATGCGATTAATTAATAAGGTGCATAATATCCACTATCTGCTTAAAACGTCCCGCAGAGGTCATGTGGGACCACATGCTCCATCTCGTCCCTGTTCTGCACGTAACCCCGGCTCTGATCGCAGACCCGGTGCCATCCAGGTGGCTCGAGCAGCTGTGGAACTGGCTCGGCTCTTTCCTCCTCGCCTGACTTCATCTCGGGTCTGTATGGGCGTGCAGCTGTTCCATTCGGCGGTACAGCGGTCCAACCACAGCCTATAAATAGGGTAGGACATAACATGTCAACAAACATTAAACCTGCTGGATTGTGGGAGTTTGAGGGGAGTTTGGTGAGATGCGGTCGGCTCATATTGAGTTCGCTGCAGGATGTTGACGTTCCTGTAGCCCAGTATGGCAGGAAAATGTTAGAGCTGCTTGTTTAGCCCTAGTCAGTGGGAACGATTTGAGTCCGTGTTAGAGGTCTCCAAAGCGCGCTCGTATTCTTTAACAGGCTGAAATCCCTAAGGAGCTGCTTGGTGGAGTTCCATAGCTGTAAGAAAAGTCACCTTGATGACTTCGTCAGCTCTGTGTTCATTTGAGCTCCTCCGTGTCCGGGGGAAATGAGACCCAGCTGGAAAGGTGACTGAGCCAGAGGGGTACAAACTTTTTCCTCCCAGGCTGCCAAATTACAATCACTTTGGTGACTTTACTCAGCATGTTATCCTAAAAATCAAGGTAGAAGAGCATTACCTCCCTTCCAAAAGAAAAGATTTCTTTCGTTCACCCATTGTGACTCCCTTTGTTCTTGTGATTTATGCTTCAAAATTAGGTCATTCTGCTTCTTAGCTTTCCATTTTTTTGTGGTTATCGTTACTGCCTTTATCTTTAGAAGCTTGCCCTAAATATGATAATTTCACAACATATAATGGCTCTCTGCCAAAATCAAGCTGTCTATTTTCTACATCAGCAGCTGCCTTCTATTGGGCCGTTCACACAGAACATGTTTTTTTGCATTTAATTGCACTGTATTTACATTGTTTTTCTACATGCTAGACAGACATCCTTTTTAGTACTGTGATCACATCTCTCATCATTTGCAGCATTCTGTGTATGACATAGCTTTTCCAAAATGCAGTGTTCAAGTTAAAAGATCAAATAAACAAAAACAATTACACATCTACCCCCCATTCCCCGGCCATGTGTCTAAGCACAGAATCACATGGTTGTGAACAGTCTACTGTATATAAACATTATATAAAGAGATCTTCTTGCCTAAAGTACATGGTACACAGGAGACTTTGTTTTCAGTTGGATTTGGTGTTAGCATGTTGCTAAGCTAACAAAACAATACTTTAAAAACAACAAAAAGCTCTGCAATATTGCATAAAATAGTTGTAATTGAATTAAACTATGGTATTACCAGTTATTGCGATTTAATTAATAGTATAGCACTCAAGTTCCAAAAAAACTAGCAAATAATAACGCAATGTATGCTGGTTAGGTATGTCTTGAAGCATGGCAGCTAGTTTGAATAGTTTTTATTTTCGAACAGGGAAGAGCATTTTTTTCTCATTCAAGTCCAATGAGATTTTGGACTTCAACCCGAGTCCCAGTCTGATCTCGTGCAGGCCTCTTTCACCATTTTTTTATGCATTTTCTTGACAGCGCTTGCTGAGATGCATTTTGGGAGTGCCTTAAATTCGGCAAAGAGAAGCTACCTTGAAAAGTCATTTTGCTGCCTTCCACTTAGAACAGCCTTTGTGTTGAGAAATACTTAGGCAGCTCGCAAGGTTTCTGGAACGCAGCCAGTGTGTATTTATTGCTGCATCAAAGGAAGTTTCTTTGTAAATAAATTCATGCGAATGTTCACAGTAAATAACGTTTTGCTTTGATTGGAGGAGCTTGCCGCTTGTGCACCGTATAATTATCGAGGTGCGTTACTATCAGCGCGAAAAAAAAAAAGACACATGCTGTGATTATCCTGCAGAAATCAAATCCCGTCATCTACAAATATCCATAGCCGGCGTAATCAGACCGAAGCCTTTTCGATGTCCTCGAATGCCAATTAATTACGAGCGGGACCTCTCGAGCTCCTGAGGCCCAAACCTTTGTCACTGTGAGTGTGCGAGAGTGTGTTTGCGAGTTAAAGAGAGCTCCAGTGCTCCGGACTTTGGCATATTTCCTCATTAGACCCTCTGGAGACAGAATGACCTTTGACATATTGGCTTAGTGACGGATGCTGCAGTGCCGCTGGTTGTCAGCTCTCTGGTGTGTCTGCTCTAACCTGCCCGGTCCATTTCACCATCACGCCACATTTTTCAGGGTCCCAAAGGCTGATCGCTCTCTGGAGAGTTCAAGTTTTAGATCTGATTATATTTGTGTAATTTTTATTTAATGCTGCCGTGTATATCGGATTTCCTTGCGCGTGAACTGTGACAATTGGAACTAATGTAACTGGAGCTAAAAACTGTATGCCAAGTGCAATCCGCCGAGCTGAAAAATGACCCAGGGTTATTTATGGAGCGGCGTTTGTGGTTGTTGGATGACATGTAAATGTGCACTTTACAATAATATCTGCCATTTTGCCGTGACAAATTGATGTAGTGTAGAAGATAGACTCTGAAAGTGTGTGTTGGATAGTTTAGGCTCAGAAAGAGGATTCTGGGATTAGTGGTGCCTGTTCGTTCATCAGAATTTTTTGCTCAGAACCCATAGGGAATTTTTGGAAGGAAGTCAGAGTGAAAAAATTCGAGGAGGAATGTTGTAATGCGCCTGCTTTTATTGTGAGCGTCGCGTGTTTAAAACGATATGACATTTTAGTCAGTGGATAGTGAGGTTATTTTCTTTTGGCGTTCTTACAGACCAGCGACGAGTCTGGAAACACTAGCTGATGTTTTTAGATTTCAATTATCAGATGAGAGCTTTGTGAGTTTCATGATTAAAATACATTTTTGAATTACTACATAACTACAATAATAGGGTGATTTTATAACCCGAGGGAAATGTTTTCAGCCAGATTTTCATTTTTATTGGTCTATGTTATTATAAAGGAATGTTATGGGTTCAATAGAAGTTCAGCAGTATCAGATATCAAATGCAGAAATACTAAATAATGTACTATGTTATAGTTTATAGTCAAGTCAAGTCACTTTTATTTATATAGCGCTTTTAACAATACAGATTGTAGCAAAGCACTGAACATTATCAAATAGCACTACGGAGTAATGGTAATGTATAATGACGAGAATTAAACTTTATTAATCAAACGGTATCTGTAGTCAGCTAGGAGTTACAGCTATTATTCAAAAAATTATTTTTTAACTTTTTATTCATCAAACAATCAAAATAAATATGTATCCAATTTTTTTTTCATCATATATTGGGCTGCACAACTGTTTTCAACATTGATGATGATGCATGTTTCCTTAAAAGAAAATCGGCATATCATAATGATTATTCATATAGAAAATAGTAAGCATCTTCCACAATATGACTGTATTCGCTGTATTTAATAAATAATGCAGCCTTGGTGAGGTGAGCATAAGAATCATCTGACCCCTGCCCCAAACTTTTAAATAGTAACAGATATTAAATTTGTATTCATGTTCAAAAATGATGATATTTGAGCTGTAAAGTTTTTAGTGCATTGATGAATGCATGCATACTGTGAGTGGGTGACTGTAGGAACGTATGATGTGAAAGCTACCCTGTTTACCATGCCAGAAGTAAAAAAAAAAAAAGAGAGAGATAACATTAAACAGATAAAGTCAGGTTAACACGTACAGTATGTACAGAGAGTGTATAAGCTGAATCATTTTCTGACTTGTATTGAACACAGAGGGTTTCTGTAATTCATCTTGAATGAAGTTCAACAAAGGCAGAACATTATCTATGCATCTTTAATTCAAAGAGTTTCTTTGTCAAGGAACGGATTCCGTTTTCAAAAATGTCGTATTGTCAGATGTAGGCTATTTAAATGAAAACCGCTTAAAATGCATCAGGAATGATTAATAGAAGGATTTGCGTTTATTAGCTAATATTTGTTTATGAGCATCTCAGAAGGGATTGTAAAACGAGATCATCATCGCCTTTCCTGCATGTCTCATTTTTGAGTGATTAAATCAATTTCTTGTAAAGGGAAAGTGTTTTCTCTTCTGTCTTTGAAGGTTTGTCTGACTGCACTCATCAGCATGCGGAGCAGCGGTTGATGGGTTAACCCTTCGTGTGCTGGCAGCGGGATGATTGGCCTAGGCTTTGTGCTGCTCTCTCTCTTTCTCTCTCATCTGTCCTTGGGGGCCTCCCCCCCCCCCCCCCCATCACCATGTCTGGGCCTGGAGCCCGTTGCTATGGTAACCTCAGGAAGAGTTAATGCAGCAGGAGACTGAAATTGTATTATCTTCTATTTCCCCCCCCTCTCCTTTCTTCATTTTTTATTTTATTTTTTCATTTTTTAAGCTGGGGAGAAGGAATATTAGTTCACGTGTGATTTCTAAAATAAAAAAAATAATAATAATTGTCTCTCGGGGGTGGGGGGAAGTTTTGGGTGAAATAAGACACATTTTATTTCTTCAGTTCTTATTTTAGAATTGTATTAAAGCTGCAGCCAATATATCGGACAGGAAGGAATCAGTCTAAATATTTGTGGTGTAAAAAGATATCTATTGAATATGTCTTTATCTTTACCTGTTTTTGCTTCTTTGACTTCATCACCCTCCCACCATTTCCCGTTTGACACTTGAGCTCCATCGAGGGCTCGTTTGCTTTGCTCCTACCACTTGTCTCACTTCATGTTTCTGCCCATTCATTGACAGTGAAGAGTGCGGGTCCAAGGGCTCCACTCAAGACCACCGGATTTGCTTGAAATCCCTGTATTAACCGTTTTGTAATCCCACCGTCCGCTTGTGACGAACGAACTGGAGAGATGTGTATTTTAGCAACCGGAAAATTAATAGAGGGGCTGAATGTAAGCTAGACAAAACAGTGAGACACGCTGGGAGAGAAATTATAGACCAGATCTGAGATGGAGTTTAGACACGCTTCTGTGCACGTCTGGTTTAATGACGTACACATTTGTGTCTCAGTCCTTTAGGAACTATTTGAATTAAAACAAAACTTGGGTTTATTCGTATAATTGTGTTTCTGTACTTTAAAAGATGGTATAAGGGCTCAATTTCTGCAAAAATTATTTCATTTTCTTTTTAAATATACAGTTATCTAGGCATCACAATCAAATTCGGGGGGGAAAAAAAACACAAATTTTACCAAAATATTTACAAGATTATTATTAATAATAAATGTTTCTTGTTTAATATTTTAGTGAAAGTTGTAATACTTTTTTCACATAATTTCTTTGACTATTTTAAAAGCACAGCACATCATTAATTTAAAATCTAAAACTTTTGTTATTATATCTCTTTAAAATATTTCCTAAAAAAAAATCTAGAGATATATATATATATATATCTCCTTCTTTATATATCTGTATCTATATATAATGTGTATAGTTTAGGGCTGTGCAATATGGACAAAATAATCATATTGCGATTTTTTTAACTAATATTGTGATTGCGATTTTATTTGCGATTTTGGCAACTGTTTTTGCATTTTCAAACAAGCTTCATACATGCATTCTAAATGTATTCAGTGCATAAGAAGTGCATAACATAACATTTCACAATGAATGAAATAACATTTACTGACAATGTGTGCATGCATCATATCTGTGCACATACGATAGGTAATTGCGTCGGTAATTTCTTTGTGCCGTTTCTGAATAAAAAATTCTGAATAAAAATCATCTAAGTAAATTAATAGATCAAATTGCAGCCTAAAAATTGCATGTGCTTAAATTGCGATTTTTTTTGCGATTGCGATTAATTGCACAGCCCTAGTGTAGTTGATATCTTTTTGATATTTTCATTGCACCACTCACATACAGTATCTAGTCTGAACTGACATGCACGCACACACAGAAACACACAGTGTTTTGGGTCTTGAGGTGAACTATCAGTTCCTGTACAGTTAAAGTAAGAGGGTTTCACCCATTATTCTAATCTCTTCTTCGTCTTGACTTCCCGTCCTGATAAACTGGTTGTTGGTTGTATTTGCTTCTTATCTCATGCTTCTGCTCTGTAGTACTCTCTCTTTCTCTCCCTGTGGGTGTTTTTTTTATAGTATGAGTGGTTTCTATGAGTGCCACTGTTGATTAATTAGTGTGTGTTCACAGGGACCGCCTCTTGTTGCCGGTTAAAATGTCATTCACTTAGTGGAGCTACTTAGAGCTATTTCAGTCTTTGATCAGTCATTTTTATATATAGTGTGTATATTGTTGACCCAGTATCACTAATATCACCATAGCCTAGTTCAGTATTATCCTTGCTCTCTACTTCCAGCTCTGTGTGAGAAGAGAGATCTCATTTCAAACAGCAGAGCACTTAGCATTTTTATTTGGTTATCATATTGCTTGTAGATTTACCTCTGTGACAAAAAATCTGCATTTAGTAGTGAGTCAAACATGTAAATGAATGTCATCCAAAGAAAATGACCCTTGATGGTGTTTTGTGGTTAATTGTCTATTCACGAGCACATCCACCATGTCTGAGCACTCCAGATAAGCAGAAAAAATCACAGGCAGGCAAAAATGATTGCTACATTTGCAGTTAGTTAGCTAATAAGGCAACTAATGACAAAATTGCACCAAGTATTGAATTTGCCTTGTTTTTCTCGCTTGTAAATGTGTGTGTGTGTGTTTCCAATTAGATCTGTGTATTTACTCAGATATTCAGCAAAGCAAACTCAACAATTATGTTGCTGTTAGGATGCAGCGCTGGTTTTGACAAATTAATTACAGATATTATCATGCATGAATTTATTTTTATGTATTCTATCTCATTAAATATTCAGTTAGCCTTAAAGGAACAGTTCGCCCAAAAATGCTAATTCTGTCGTAACTCACCATCAAGTTTTTTTTCCTTATATTTTAATGAATTTCTTATTGAAGCCCGTTTCCGCCAAGAAAAAAAAAACTGGTTACTGCGACTTTTTCAATTGATAGGTTATATTTCACAATTCTGAGAAAAAGAGAGAATTGTGGGATATAAACTCGCACTTGCAAGTTATAAAGTGAGGATTGCAAAACATGAAGTCATAATTACAAGAAAAAAGTCACAATTGCAAGTTATATTTCAGAATATTCATTCATTTAAAGTCACAATTCCGATTTTTTTCTCCTCAGATTTGTGAGTTATAAAGTCCAATTTTGAGCAAAAAAAAAAAAAAGAATAATATGTTCTCAGAATTGCTGTTACAGAGTTTCTGTCTCGCAATTCTGACTTTTTTCGACAGAAAAAAGAAACTATACCACTGAATAAAAAAAAAAGGTTTACTGTGACTTAAGTCAGAATTGAGAGACCGAAACTCCCAATTCTGACTTTATATCTCCCAATCACGAGTTAATATCTGACATTTCTGAGATAAAAAGTCACAGTAAACTTTTTTTTTATTCAGTGGTATAGTTTCTTTTTTCTGTCGAGCATTAAAGAAAATATTAAAATTAATAAATAAATAGTTGACTGTAGCCATTGAGCGTATCCAGATCAGATGGTGTTCCAACACAAAGAGATGATCTACATCGGACACCAGAACACCTAGATGAGCTCCGTGGACAGACCACTGAACCAGATGCACACACACACACACACACACACACTATAAGTCCTTTACACAATCTGACATGTGTTTAATATTAAACTGGAAATTAGGTCCTGGGCGTCCGGCCAGAGGAGAACTGGACCCAACTAAGCATGGTTTCTCTCCCAGGGTATTTTTTTCTTCCTTTTTGGTTTTGGTTCCTTGCCGCTGTCTCCTCTGGCTTGCTTAGTCGGGGACACCTGATTTCTAGTGATTATCGTCGTCTTGACTACAGAGACCGTCTGTGCATTTGATACATAAATAGTTTTATTCTCATGATTATACATTACCATCACTCTGTTCTCCTACTTGATAATGTTTGCTACAATCTGTATTGTTAAAAGCGCTATATAATTAAAAGTGATTAATAGATGGACTTCTACACTACAGAATACAATGCTATAGTCAGTAACTACCGGCAACCGTTAAGTTACCAACATTCTACAAAATAGAATCTTTTTTATGTTCAGCAGAATTCTCTCAGAGAACATTTGCAAAACTTCATTAATCAGTGAAAATCATATTGTGCAAATACAGATACTAGAAAATAAAGTCATAAATGCAAACCGTTAAATACATAATCATTAAACAAAAATATTTTGTTCAACATATACAGAATATTAAGCTAGTGAGCCAAGAAAGCTCCAATTATATTTTATTGTACTTTATTTCCCATTAGATAAAGTGTGTCTGTGCACTTTAGCTCTGCTTTGGGTATATAATGCCAAGAAAGAGGCAGTCATTTCACAGTCTCTTGCTTGATCATCTTATGTCATAGTAATGAAATAGCAGTAACCCTAATGCCCAAACATTTATTGCTTTAGTTTGAACATTTTTGTTACTAATATTGTTGGTGGTAGAGCAAACAATTTGAATAAAAATGCTTACTTAAGATTCAATTTCTGACAACACTGCTGGGGAAAATGAATGGGAAATAATCCAAGCAGTTTATCCGATGTCATGAATAATGCACCTCTGTGTGAAAGGTTTCACATTCACCCGCTCATATGGCTTGCTTTATGTACCAGTCGTCATTGTCTTTGCCAAAAAATCCAAAAAGCGTTTGTGCCAAATGAATCCAATGTGGCACCAGCGAGCTTTTATTTTTTTCCCTTACTGGCTCGAACAGTGGACTTCAAACTCCCAGCAGTGACACATACTTTCCTCTTCAACAGCTTTCCTTACCCCATGTGGTGGACATTACCCTCTAGACTGACAACTTCTCCAGTTTCCTCCAAACTCGCTGGCTCCGTGTGTGATGCCAGATGACTGTTATTAGGACCCCTCTGTAGCCTGAACACAGAGCTCTGAAAGGTCACCAGAAAAAGGAAAAAAAAATCACTTAAAAAAAAGAAGACAAAGGGCGAAAGAAACACGAGTTGGCTGCCAACAAGCCATGTGCTAATAGCACAATAAAACAATACTGTTAAGCGGCCCCTGAAAATAATTGCAGATCTGTGTTTTTATTTGCTAAGGCTTCTGGGTAATAAAGCGGGTAGCGCTCAGTGCTAGCAGTAAAATGCATTCCACCGCGTGGAAAAGAGAGAGCGCTGTCCTGTTGACCATTTTTATTTGGAGATGAAGGGATGGGAACACAGTCCTGCTAGAGTCGTTATTATAAAACAATGGTATTGGGTTTATATTTGATCCGTTTGTTTTCAGAACATGGACTGATGGTGTGGTCTAAAAAAGAGACTCGTTAAAGAAGTAGTGCTTCTTTTTATTCTAAACACTTCCTGCTTTCTTTACTCTGTATACTACAAATACATTTTCATATTTATATAATTAATAAAATGACAGGCAGTTGTACTTTTAGTGTACTGCTATACTTGGAGTCTGAACTACTTTTGTACTTAATGCACTTTAAAGTAGTGCTGAAGTCTAATTAAAGACATATATTTGTTTGTGTTAAAGTGGAACTATTGCAAGCATACTTCAGGTACACTTTAAATATATTGTATTTAAAGGGCAGTATTATACAATCTTCATTAAAAGTGACATTGAAATGCATTTTATGCTTATTAATAAAAAATTAATAAAAGTAATACTCCAAGTAAAGTTATACAATATCTATATTAATCTAAGTGCAGCTGGGTTAATAGATACATACATACTAGCACAGAAAGACTTCTTTACATATATTCATAATTGTGTCATATATATATTAATATCAAAAAACCTGTATATTTTTCATTGAACTATGAAAAGTGAATACAGTTGCATATTCTGTCAAAACCATTCCCTCTGGACTCTTCTTTTCATTTCAAGGATGCTCAGACTGTATGAAGAAGATTAGAAGTTTTTTAACTCATGTTGTACGGCAGGAAGTACTGCTGAGACTGATCTCGCTGCAAACCTTGTACAGGAAAGCCAAAGCTACTTAAAAGATCTCTTGGAGACAACAATGAAGTTGTAAAGAGTAAAATTTCTCTCTCCTGGGTGTTTTGTTCTCGATGTGTTCTGTCACCATTTTTTTTTGTGACAGGGCCAGTCAACTGATTCTTCTCTTTCCATCAATGAGGTGACTGGAGAGTCATTATCTGAAGATTAGTGACAGTATCAGGTTTTGGCACGCGGAGCCCTTGGGGTCAAAGGACTTGGCAGGCCGTCGGCTGCTCGCAGGCAGAAGCGGGGTCTGCAGCTGTAACTCACCACACCGCTGTGACCTTTAAGCACTGCTGGCCCGAGAGGAGGGAAGCTTTATCAGAGACACTCTCTGGGACTATCTGTTGACATGGTCTATCTGATCCAATAATCCTTCGCCAATCATCTCCTCTTTTCCCTCATGCCTTGCATATACCTTTATACTGACGCTTCTTTTTTAGTCCTGTTTTTTTTCTTGGGTTGAATTATGCTGGTTTTATGTTCTTCTGACCCCAGTCAGATGTGTTTTTAGAGATGTCACATCACAAAAAATAGCTCATGGTTTTGATGTGCGTTTTTATAGGTTTTAAACACACACATTTAAAAAACTGTTCTTAAATATCAATACTTTAACAATATATATATATATTTAAAAGTTTGAGGCTGAGGTGCACACAGCAGCAAACTATGGAAACCCATTTCTGCCACTGAATGAAAAATAAAAAAAGGTTATTGTGATTGTGAAAGATTATAGGTAATTTTTTTCTTGCAATTAGGAGATATAAAGTCAGAATCGCCAGTTACAAATTCTGGGAACATGTCCTTTTTCCACTCATAATTGGACGTTATATCTCGCAATTGCAAAAACATAAGTTAGAACTGCAAGATAAAAAGTCTTTTTTTAAAAAATCACTAATCACAGCCTTGCAAACAGACAAAGCAAACCATGAGCTTTTTAAAATCACATTTTAAATTAAAATTGAGCTTTTTTTTTTTATCTGGGGGAAATTATGCAATTATTATTTTAAATTTATATATATTTATTTATTTATTTATTTATTAACTACATATATATATATATATATATATATATATACACATAATTACTTTTTTATTTTTTTTATCTGGGGGAAATTATGCAATTATTAATTAATTTTTAATTTATATATAATAAATAAAAAATTTAATTTATATATAATTAATTAATTTTTAATTTATATATATATATTTATTTATTTATTAACTACATACATATATATATATATATATACACATAATTATTACTATATTAAGTACATTGTTTCAAAGATAGCTAATATAG
>JAUCMT010000026.1:334785-360047 GCA_032357475.1 Enteromius thamalakanensis | reverse complement strand
TTTGAAAAGAACGAACCTGCAAATGTCTCAACTGACCAATCAGAATCAAGCATTCCAGAGAGCCGTGTAATATATATATATATCATACACTAGTAAAATATTAGGAGACAAGCAATACATTAAAACTAGAGATTCCCTAACTAAATGCACGAGTCCTTGTAATACAGGAGGGTCGTGAAATTGAAAGCCAAGAAAGAAAGAAAGAAAGAAACAAAACAATTTTTTTATATAAAACGATATAATAAAAAGATAAAAAGGGATAGGTCAAATGTATTCAAAAGTTAGGGCATTTTGTGAAATCTTCAGGGGACATTTTAAGAAAATCATTTTATGGATCATCTGTCAAAATAAGAACCACAACAAGAGTCCAGTAAAGAGCGGCAACGCTGTTCCCACGAACGCGTGAACGCCGCTCGCTCCTGGCCAATCAAACTCCAGCTTTTCGTTCACCTGATCACAGCGAAGCCATTTTGTCCTGAACGGCTCCGCCAGCGCATTCTTCAGCAAACCGGAATAACGTAGAGCTGACAGTTCAAACCACAGCCACAGACGCGGCGTCAGACGGGGGGTTCACAGCTACACCACCCCTCTTTCAGTCCCGGGCAACTCGACGTATCTCGGTCTCACCATAGGAGGATCCGTGTCGTTTTCGCGGACTAAAGGGAGACTTTCAGCGGGACGGAAGGGAAGACAACCAGGCATCCGGTTAGACGCGCTGGCTCACCGGGCTGGAGTCCAACTTGAGCCGGACACTTTTAGCTGTCTATGCGGGATGCGTGCTGGACTTGCTTTTAACAGTATTTACCCCTCTTTTTGAAGATTATGGTTTATCTAGGAATCGATTAGGCTCGCGCGGGATTGTTTGTCTAACAGAAGAAAGCTGAAGCGCTAACGTTAGTTCAAGCTCAGATGTGATTTATCTACTCAGCTGGCTGGGCAGATAGTTTAGGTTGTCGATTAGATAAGTCCCCCAAATATATTGCTTGCATAATACCTTTGTTTTGTTACTGGTATGGTTACATTTTTGAGTTAATCCAGCTTTCTTACCGCCTCTTTGCCAAGTCTCTCAAAGGGTTTGGTTTGTGTGTCTATGCATATTTCTCGCAAGCAAACCTGTCAGAGTTCTTGACTGGTGAGGTCTTTGTTCCAGTATAATAGTAGGTTTATAAAGGCAGGAAAAACCACAGAACAGATTTGCCTATCTAATCTAAATCTAGTCTGTCGGTGCTTCCCATAATCCAGTTAAAAGGTCCGAATTGGTGAGCCTCAAACTGGCTGACAGGTGATATTTTCTGCCTGAATCCTCTGAGCTGGCCTGACTGATAGCTATGACATTTTCCAACAGTTGTTTTGTATCTTCAGACTTCAACATTTCCAGTATCTGTTCTTGGTGTCAACGTTGTATTAGTAATATTAGCTAACAAAAGCTCAGTTTGCCCCTCCAAAATAGTTACAGCATATATAGTTGTGACATTTTTACTAGTTAGCTCAAGTTTTCCTTCCTTTTTTTTTGCTACAAGTGTATGAATTAGTTCCCATTGACTTGGTAACTGGTTCGAAACGTATATCAAACTCAACAGTTTGCATCGAGTTAGTGTATTTTTGTAAAACCGTGGAAAGACACATCTTTGCAGAGAGACCAGGTCAAGTCTAGCGGTCATTTTTCGTGTCTAAAAGTTGAATAAAAATGTCAGGGCAGTCCATCACAGATCGCATCGCAGCGGCCCAGCACAGCATGACTGGGTCAGCCATCAGCAAAGCCGTCTGCAAGGCCACAACGCATGAAGTCAGTGGACCCAAAAAGAAACACCTCGATTGTGAGTATGCCAAAGAAAATGTTATTTTTATTCACAAGTAGTGCTTTTTAAAAGCTCAAAGTCTTACTGCATCCTTGGTATGCAGTTGCACTAGCCTTGCACATCCTCAGCTGTCTGGACACCAGTGATGAATTGGAACGTGCTCGTGATGGGAATGCTGATCTGTCTTTGGACGTGGTCAGTTCAAGGAGCTGATGCCACTGTAACGTGGGCAGTATACAACCATTCACTAGATTGGCCAATTTGAGTCTTTTCCATAATGCTGTATGTGTTAGTTCAGCAGTGTTGTGGAGGTTATATCACCATGCAATCAACCTCAATCTATTAATATCTGCTCCATAATAAGCGGCTGCTCCGGGTTGAATCAGTGAACGCAGCTGTCAGGGTTTCTGATGCATCGCGTTTGAAGTCATGTGTGGTGCGTAATGTCTTCACGTCTTGTGTGATCCCTCTTTAACAGTCATCGGCGAGATGGTGTGGGAGCAGTGAAGGTCAATACAAGCGTGCGTGCAGTGAAGCATTGAGTCATTGATTCTTTTGACAAAAGCAGAGTTAATGCAGAATGCAGCATGTCAGTTTCATCCTCGTGTAGGCTGAGTTACAACATAAAAAGATTTTGAACAAGTATTTGCGTGACTTGTATTTAATACGCTGAATATATATGAATACATGCTCTTCAAGGCGTTTGTTATAAATGCAGGAGTGTGGCAGCGACTTACTTGCTGCCATAAAAAAAATGATAAACTCTGATTGGGTTGTTGTGTGTCTGATTCATCAATGTTTGCAGAACACAGCTTTATGTTTAGTCTGGATTTGTTTCCTGTGTCAGCCACCTGTTCTGCGGCCTAGCTTCAGAGTGTGTTGAGCAGCCAGCTCTAGTGCTTCTGTTTTAATCTCGCAAACACTGCATAACACAATATTTTTCGTAACTATAACTCAACACTGAATTACTGAAGGTCAAGTGTTGCTTGCTTCCTCTTTTTGGTCAAAGCAGAGAAGTATTATTATCCAGAAGCATTACTTGCCTAAACCGGTTTTTAGAATTGGGAAATATCAGAAGCTTGCCTGACGTATGTTGTTTTGCTTTCGTGTTATAAAGACAACATGCGTCATAATTATGTATTAGGGATGCATTGGTGAGGTTACTATTGGTTATTCGTGGAGATTAGATGATGTCGTTGTTGTTGTTTTTTAAATGCTTACTGATATTGGTTAAAGTTACTTCTTCAAAACATGTTTTGAGCATCACTGTTTTTTTACATTACATTTAATCTTCATAAAACGTCACAAAAAAAGCTGCATATTTATGGTGCTGTTGCTCAAATTCATTTGTTGGATGACTCGTATTTTTCTTTTATTTAGAGATAACAGCTTGCAGTTAATTATTAGTTATTTTCCATAACTTTGAAAGAATAAGCAGCTTATGTGTAACAGCTAGATTTTTAATATGAGTGCATCCCTGTTATTTATTGTAGCTTTGAAAAAGCTATTCATTGTTTATACGTTAGTTTTTCATTCCGGCTAAATCACTGGAAATTTAGATAGCTGACAAAGATGTTATGGCATTTTTTTATTTATTTTTTTCCTCTCTCTCCTGTGAAGGTTCTGTCTTTTATGATTTAGTTTTGTCCAGTTTGCATTCACTTTCCTGTTCTGTGCAAACAGCAGTGAGATTTTTACTGAGTCAACAAACAGATTTTGCACTCTGACCTCTTCGGAAGCAGTGAGCGGGACACTTGAGCCTTATTGTACTGAACAGAAATCTGTGCTCAGTCTTGCATTCTATCAAATAAACTAAACCGTTTCCAGATTGATATTGCACACAAAATATGAAAGGCTGTCTATGATAAACAGATCCTATCTTGTTTTAATGTAAATTTGGGATGTCAGGATGCAGTAGATTCGATCCGTTCCCTGGGAAACGGTTGTTAAAGTGTGCAAGCTTTGTAACATAATTTTGACAGCAATTTCAAACAAAGCAAAGAAGTAAGCAAAATATCCTCAAGCACAGCTGGAACTTTACACACTCCTAAAAACCAAATAAAAAACCAACTGTTTGCATTTCAGTTAATAGCCGCTTTAACTCCTTTTTGCCTTAGTGGGTTACTTTAGATAAAATTAAACAGTTTCCAACTAGTTGAGTAATTTTATAATGCTCTTAGAAATATCTATTTTTTTTTTTTTTTTTAGGTCTTCTCTTCTGTTTATTTGGTTGTTGCATGCTGCTTGTGTTTTCTGCCTCGTCATAAATGTTGCATTCTCATGATGCACAGGTGAAAATAGTTAAAGCAAAACACAATATCCTTGCATTCTGTGCTTTAGCTTTCCCTCTAGCTGTTTTTGAACTCAAAACTATTAACAGCCCAGGAGAAGCCGATAGAGCAGTTTAAGTTTGTATGGGACTTCTTAAAGTCTTTCAGTGAACCCACCAGACTGATAGATTTCAAATGTGTAGTTTTGCACATGCCTGAACCAGACATCACCGCCGTAGTCCGTAATCTTGACTATTCAGCTAGCAGCATTCTGAGTCTGGAGTGTGTCAGGGTTAAAAGTGAAGTGCTGCTGATTTTGAAGCAGACAGCTGAAATGATGCTGTGCAGCAAAGACAAAACAGCCATTCTCAAACATGTCTGGGGAAATACCACCCAGCCTTTCAGAATACAGATTGCCCTTCAGGATGCTTGGTCCACCGTTTACAGCCATCAGCTCCGCCGAGAGCAAACTGCTCCACAGATAAGTAGCTTTTACTTATGAACTCATTGTAATTTTGTGGATGATGGATGTACTATTGCTTGAGAAGCAAGTAAAGGGAAATAGACCCAGGAGCTGCGCTACTTAAACTGAGGATGCCTTTGGAGTACAGTATTCTGTAAGAGTCTTTTAGGAAGGACTAGCAGTTGATCAATGTTTGCTGAGCATCATTCAGTGCGAGGACACAACTGCACCGCTTTAAGAGAGCTAACACATGCTGTGTGACACATTGCTTCTGTACCCCTCACGCTTATAGTGCTGATGTGGCCTATTTATAGTTGCTGAGGGCTCTGTTTGATAGCTTGTTTTGTACCTTATAAGAGCCCTTGGCTCCTATTCTGACATCTCCTCTGCAAAACCTGGGACTTTATTTATGACGCATCTCAGAGGAGAGAAACCTCAGAGCTCTCTTCTCCCCTTTATGTGCGGTACTATATACATAACTAAAACCTTTTATTGCACAAAACTATCATTATCCTCAAAAAAACAGATAGAGCCTATTTTATAATAGATTTCACCAAACAAATTTCTTATTTAAATATGCCATTTTGGACCATAGCTAGGTTGCACTTTATTTGAGGGTCCAATTCTCACTATAAACAAACCATTGACTATGACTTTTGCCTCAATGTACTGCTTATTAATAATTAGTAAGGTAGTTAAATTTAGGATTGAAGTTGTAGAATATGGTCGTGCAGAATTGGTGCTTTAATAAATACAAATATACAGCCAACTAGTTAGTATTAAAGTGTTATTCCAACAAGATTGGAATGAGATCTTTCTAGTTTTCACTGCCTTAACATTTTCTTTGTGTGAAAAAATATATGATCTTATATATGAATGTGTGGCTTTCTTTTGTGCTTTTTATTATAGACTAGAGCTTTACAGAATTTTTCAAGCTGTGCTCCCAAGTTGCTGATTAGTTGCAAAGCTGTGCTGGTGAAAAAAAGAGAGAGAGGGAGAAATATGGGAATGACATGTGAGGAATGGCTGCGGTATTCCACAGAACTGTGTCACTGAACTCACTGTTCTGGAATCCCTTATAGGCTCTTTTACAAAAAATGTCACCATCATCACATTTATGTTCCCATAGTGCTAATCGAAGACTGACCTTGTCTCACCACATCTCAGGCTGAATGTTAGAGGACCATTCACCAAACCGTCCCATATAAGCATAATTTCCTTTTCCAGCACTGTTTGCTTTTCGCAATTACAGCAACAAGGCCATCGGCACACAGCTGGGAAGGAAATAGAGGCAAAAATACAGACATGGCAAACAAGCTCTCAAAAAGGAACCCAGCTATTTTTAATAGAGGTCCCAGGTTCCCCAGACAGAGTGAGCACAGACGTTTATTTGGAGAATTCTCCTTGCCGTTCTCCTTCAAGCTAGCTGAAGCGGTTAGCCGGTAAAAGACTCTGCGCACTCATTAAATTCAAAACGGTTTGCTGTTCTTATCTGCAGGTTATTGAGGTTAGCATTTGTTTTTGAGCATAGAGAAAAATCTCAACAGGTCTGGAGGTATTCTAATCTGAGTGATCAGCTTTTTCACAAAAGAAACCACCGTGATGGTAACCTTTTCACGCTCTTCCACTGAAGTTTCATCTTGTCTGTAAACGGGGCTTAAAGTGCCCCTATTATGCTTTTACAAACTTAATCATTCATTCAGTCTGTCATGTAGCTGTGTGTGAACATAAACTCTCAAAGCTGTGACGCAGACCGTGCACGATAAATAAAGTTATTGTCTATCAAAAAAAAAAAAAGAGTCGGCTCACATTCGCCTACACGAGTTGTCAGCAATTGGAATCTTTCTCTGTTACTGATCCTCGTCACTAGGTAACATATTTGCATAATGTCTGCCCACATTCTATGCCGTGAACAACTTGCCCCGCCCCCCAAACAATAAAATCTCCACATGGATTACATCAAGTGAAGAAGACGCTGTGTCCTATCAGAGTTAATTTGTTTTATATGCCCTTCTGAAAGATGAATCTACAAAGAATGGGTGATTAACATTCATTTTCTTCAACAACACCTCAGCAGTACAGTCTCATGTTGTGTTTGCGTCATTTTACTGATGACTGCTTTTCCAATCTTGGCGCACCAAATGCTTGGTCTTAAAAGATGGATCAGTGCCCAGTTTATTTAGACTGGCTTGTTCTTCTGAACTTCTACCTGTAAATAAGATTAATAATTGATTATTGTATTTTCTAGCAATTGTTCAAAATACGTATTTGTTTACGTTATGCCGTGTAGCATCCCAGCAGATGTCCTGGTCACCGGCTAACTTGCTTTTCTGTAGATCTATTGTTCAACTGTAGTCTAATACTGTGATTGATGCATCTTGACTGTCTGTCTGTCTCATCCTGAGTTTAAGATCCCATTTACACGACGGGAAGACGCAGGTATTTCCCTGCGGTTTGGTTATGCGCCAGAAAATGCTTAACGTCATGTGAGCACCTCATTTAGCGTTACATAGGTTTGGCATAGTTATTATCACGCTCAACTGTGTATTTATGGGGGTTGATATAAATGATTAGTTTTTTGTAAACGATGTTGTGTGCACAATGTTATTATTGAAAATGGAGAAGAGGAAATATTTATTTCTCTAAATACCCAGCTATGTGTAAATGTGGCCTAAGTAATAATAAACGATGGCTTAATGTAGTGTTATGCATTATACAATTCTGAAGTTCACTACGTAGAAGTGTGCCCGATTCGCTAACAAAAGCACTGTCCACAGTAGTTTTAGTACGAGCTCTATGGACAGCTGTAGCGGTAGACCAATCTGACCAATCACAGCGAGGGATCACAGGAAGGAGGGGCTTAGACAGACTGAGTCTTTGAACTGCTTCACACGAGTCGTCTACGGATCATTTACAAATGGGGTAAAATTTAATCTATTTTTGGAGAAAACTAATGTTTTTGACCTTGTGTACATGTAAACCTGTTTTAAGAGACTCCTAAAACAATATTAGCCACCTTTAAAATGGCGTAATAGGGGCACTTTAACACCACACAACAAAAATTGCCTAGTTGGTTACGTTGTTATCTAATTACTATTCGAAACCCGTTTTGTGGTTTCTTCATGTTCAGAGTTTGAAATCTTAGGATAATTTTTGCTTTTAGTACAATCACAATAAAATACAAATATAGACGTCTGGGTCATGATACTTTAATGTTTTAATTTTGCGTTGTTTGCAGTTTCACAGTTCTAATCACAACAATTTTTGCGTAACTAGCTTCCCATCCATCTTCACTGGACTTTACTACTTTGCCCAAGAAGTACTGAACTTGCTCCTTCATTGTATAGCCGTAAAACTAGTGTAAAGAGTTGGTACGCAGTGATGTGTGCTGTATTTCCAGCGTGTTTATCGTAGCACAAAACTCGTCAGACTTGCACTGGCTGCTGGTCAGTCTGTTTCCCAAAAACACTTATGCAACTACAAATATTGATTTTTGACTGAGACTTTTATGCAATAAACCATTGCAATACTTTGAAATGTCAGTTCCCACTCCACATTTAGTGCATTATGGGCCAGTTCTCCTGGAAGTAGGGGGTCATGGAGGCCTGACCTGGAGTCAGTGATTAGTACGGTTGGGACAGGTAATTAGTATGGCAGCTGTGACTGTTCAGAGGTGAGCACCAGCTATAGTCTACTGGCTGACAGCTGGACAGACTTTCAGGCCACCTGGTCAATTTACTTCCTAATATACACACACACATACACACACATACACTTACACACCCAAGTAAAAGGCTTCCTGCCAAACTTCCTGTGCCTCATCAAGGCTCAATCCTGATTAATTTGTAAGCCCGGGCACTGCAGAGAATAATCATGCTTTGAATCAAAAGCACTTTAATTTGTAATTTCGCTCACTTTTCATTCTTGCAAAGAGCTGGTTTTAAATCTAAACCAGTCTTTGCCGGCCAATTATGTTGGCGATGTGTGCGTTGCAAATCCAAGGATGTTTTTTTTGAGCCTCTGTCATCTCCAGCTGGTGGCAGGCTCAGCCCGGTATGGATGTTTTCAAAGGGTTTTGTTGTTTGTCAGTCTAACAATAAGACTGACACGCAGTGAAGATGGGTGACCTCATCGCTCATAGCCTCTTCATTTGCTGCACTGTAGTGACATCACTGGGCCACGGTTTTCATCCACCTCTTCTTTTGGATTCGGTTCTCGCCGCTGCACCTCATTTCGTGCACTGATGCACACATCTCAGCTTGGAGACATGCAGGTGTGTGTGTTTGTAAGGGATAACGTGGAAGTGTGATTGTCTGTTTTAGTGAAAGTCTGTGAAAAAGTCTATTTGAAGGCTGTGGTGTGAAGCGCTACCTTTTCTCAGTTACTCTGGGAATCTACTTTGTGACGCTTAGAAGCATTTTACAGCAGAAAATCTGTGATTTTGTTTTAATGTTGCATCCCTTTGTAAAGTTTGGTCACAATTGAAACTAGAAAGACCAAATCTGCGTTTTTTGTTTCTCTGGAGTAGTTTGCTTTGCTTTTGTTAAGTAAGGCATCTTGAAAGCTATGTTTTCATTCAGGTTGAACATTTTAAGTTTACATTTGCATAACACTTAGGTTATTTTATTATTATTATTATTATTACTTCTACTATTAGTATATTAGTAATTTATTAGTATATAATGCATATAATACTATAGTACATAGTTATCATAGTGACCTCCTTAACCTCTGCGTCCCCGTCGGCGGGTCCAAAGGTGCATATTTAAATCGTGCCTTTAATTTTTAACCCTTTGTGTGCACCAATAACCCCAAATGTGGTACCATTGGAGAGCTTAGAATCTCATTTTATGCAGATATAAATCACTTTGATATTTATTTTACTGTCACAAAGTTATTTACACATAATTACACTATGTACCCCCCAACCATTGTGTAAAATTGTGTAACTATTGTGTTGACATGGTTCATCTTAGGACAGACAGCATATATAATAATATTTCTCACTTACAGCAGTTTTTATGTCATTTCAAAGGGTTTTATTTAAAATGACACCAAGATATTGCATTTATTTCACTGTATGTTGGTATTAAGGAGACTTGAAACTTGGAAATTGTACAAAAATGTTTTTATTCTTCCCTACAGCTGGAAAAGAATAACTCTTGCATAGATTGTGATAGAAATAAATTTCCTTTTCCCTGTGCTTGCTGACATGTGTTGGAAACAAATACAATTGTCTTCAGGGAGCTGAGGCACTCAGGGCCTGAACATACACTTTCAAATTCAGTTTACAAAAAAATAAAATTAAAGACGCATCTTTTTTTTTGTCTTTATTATAACACAGACAATATATACCATAAGTTTAATCAATTTCAACAATGTTTTATGTCATTTCAAAAGGTTTACTTTAAAATGATGCCAATCTGCATGTGGGTATGGGAAGCTTTTTAATTTTGGTAGGCAAAAACAGGCGGAATTCCCCAAAATAGCTGCAAACCATTTAGTTTCATTATTTTTATTTTTTTTTGCTCCTTACTCATAACTCCCACATTTTATTGTGGTATTACCATCGATCAATCACCGTGTTGTGGTAGCACTGAAATGTGTGTTTTTCTTTGTCATTCCCCAAAGGCCCTCGTGATTCATGCATACAGCTATACCGTAGTAAAGCGGTGAGTGTGTTTGTTCATGGAGAGTTGTGGGAAACAGAACAGGCACCAGGGACTGCAGACAAGTGACGTGCGTGAAACTGAAGTAGCTACGCGACATTTGCACGAGAGGCTATCTAGACACCACCATATGGTGCGACTGCATGACTCTGTCACTTTCACATCTGTCATGTGTGTATCTTGAATCTGCTGACCAGGTGCTCTCAGGGCCAGGACTTCCTGGAAAACCAGGTTAAATGTGCCAACATTACCAAACAAGCCTGAGCACTGTGTGAAGCAGAAAACAGCATCTCACGTCTGCGTGGAGCAAAACACACATTTCACTCATCGCTCTTTGTAAATGAGTCATTACAGAACAATCGGTTTGTGTAATATAATTGTGAAAAGTTCATTAACCTTCCTCAATAGTCCTTCAGTGAGGGCATTTTTACTAAGCTGGATGTCTTCCAAGTAACTGCTGGATACAAACATAATGCCGATGGGACTGATCCAAACAAAGGCCCTTGGCAGCTGAGGGCATGCAAGAGAAACACTGAACTGATTCTGAGGTCAGCTATTATTTCTTTTTAACATCTTCATGGCTGATTACTCTGCATTAATGGTGGAATATAGAAAAAACAAATTTCAATGAATGTTTTGACAGTTGATGCTGAACATTACAAGACGTTCACACTTCTTACAGTGTGAAACAAACGCTGTGCTTGGATTTAATGCTGAGTTGTTTAGCAACAGACATCCAATCATAAACTGAACAATGCTGGCCTCATTAAATATTCATATGCTTTGTGCAGTTGCAGACGCTTTCACACGGTGTGTTTAGTTTCAGCATCTGGGGAAAACAGTTACAAATGATTTGAAACTTTTAATAACGTTAGCCAGAAGCACATTAATGGCGGTGTAAGTTACCTGGATGATTGACTTTATATAATTCAGACAAATATAAGATAGAATATTGGATAATGTAAATTGGTATTATTAATTTTTATTTATTCTAGCATCGTTGTAAGGAAGGCATTTCATCTTATTTAGTTGCCCACTCATAATGCCTTACTTTAATAAATATTTAATTAATAATAATGCAGTTTTTGCTCAACTGCTGACACACAATCTCTTCCTCCTCCTCCTCCTCCTCCTCCTACTACTACTAATAATACCAATAATTATATGTTTTTTAGTATTGTTAATATTACTACTAGTGCACACATATGCATAATAATAATAAAAATAAAAATCTCATTTAACTTGGCTAAAGTGTTTGACCCCCTATTCTAAAGTGAAACTTAAATCCATATTAATTATGGATTATGGACACCTAGTAAGTTATATTCAAGTTTATGACTAACGAATTGTAAATAATGGCTAATGTGCTCTTACTATATTTTCAGATAATCATTAGTTATATGTGTGTTTATTTTTAACTGATGCATAATTGTGAACAAGTTATTCATAAATTACTAGTTTATTTATGCTTAACTAATGCATAATTCAGGCCCTTAATAGGTTAGGTTAATCATTAGCTACTAGTGTATTGTAAACAAATTAACCATTAATTAATGCTTAACTAATGCATTATTCTGGACCCTTAAAATAAAGTGTTACCGAATATTTTTATAATAATTTTGCTGTTTTTATAAATTAAAATAAATAAAAACAACTGTTAATTGCGAAGTCACTTTTCCTTTTTGGATAAACAGTCTGTAAATATTGTATGTAATATGTATGTATTATTGATGCAAAGATTGCATCTATAAAAGAAATTTAGCCGTAAACAGTCACATTACTTTTAAAAAAGTCCAGAAATAATTTTTGAGCTGTACGGTTTCAATAGCAGAGAGCTATTTGTGGACACCAACCCCAGCTCTCTTTATTCAGTGATCGTTTTTGCTGACTAACTCAAGATGAACTGGTAAGACTGGTTATCCCTTCATTTCTCAGCTGCTGTCAGGCATGGGGTTTTGTAGGTCAGTGGGTGAATGCTGGAATCAGCAAGCATGTGTTAAATATGACTTGTTGGTCTAGTGATAATGAGGTCGTCTGGGGTCTCGTTTATCCAGGCCAGAATCACAGCTGTATGATTTCTGATTCTAGAAGTGATGGGAACCAAACTGACCCGAGTAAAACATCACACCTGCTTTTTCCACTGTAAATCACATCTGTGTGCTTTTTAAAGAGGCTAATCGGTAACATTCGGCCCTCAGTTACATTCGTTACCATTAGAAACTTCTTTGTCCCACCCTCTGTACAAGCCAGAAGTGATTTATTCCAGCCACTTTATTTGCTAGCAAAGGTAGATTTAGTGGAGATGATGTGCTTTAATTCCTCTGATTCGCTATCCCTCCTGTGGTCTCTACCTCCCTCATTTGTTAGAGGCAGGCCTGGAGCTTATTAATTTGCACAGGAGGGGACTGGCTGGAGCGCGAACAGTGTTTGCTGCAGGGCATGGTGGGTAGCAGGATGAATGATTTGCAAGCTCAGATTAATAATCTCAGTCCCGGCGGGATTACTCAGCTCCCTCTCCGGTGACATTCCGGACCGGACCTCCTTTATGCCTGGGTGGTCATATTTGGAGAGTGTCCTGGGGATCTGTTTTTCTCCTTTTCTTCTTCTCCTGGCCCGTCACGCCTGTGCAGGCATCTGAGGGATGTTGTGATCTGCATGGTAATTAGGCATCTTTGTTGCACGGCGGTGGTGGGAAAGGTGTTTGTGTGTGCCAGGACCAGCAGTCCGAGGGACTTCAGCCGTCTGGAGCAGGTCCGGGATCCATTCAGAGCTAACCCTAAAAGGGTAATTGAAAAGGCAATTAAAGGGTAATTGAAAAGGCATTATTAACAGTAATATTAGTTACTAATATATGAATATATACTCAACGTATAGGGTAATTAAAAATACATAATTATCAATAATATTAGCTACTAAAATATTTATACATACTGTATGGCAACTGGGGTAAGTTTAAAAATAAAAAAAGAAATGCATTATAAATTATATAATAGAAATTGTATAAAATGCCACCAATAAAAAATGTTGATCAAATAATTTCTAAAATATTATCCTAAAGTATTTGATATGAAACTTCATATTATTAAATTTTTAAGCAATATCACATAAACAAATATTAGCATGGTTGTGATTTCTTGCTATAGCACAGCTATAAGCGTGGTATTGCAAAAGTGTTATTTAGTTAATATAAATAAATTGAAAAAAGCTGTCATTGTATTAAACATAATATAATATATATATATATATATATATATTCACAGAATGTTTTAGACTAAATTTGAATTTATTTATTTATTTTTTTGCCCATTTTATCAGTGTGTTGGACTATTCATCTTTCATTTCATCATTCATTTTTTTCCAGCCCTTGTCTAGAGATGTGAACGCAGCTCCTCGAGTCAGCATACATTGCATCTAAACATTTCTCCTGATCAGGGTTCGCTCTATGAAGAACTAGATTTATTTTCAGTAGCTCTTTTTTTATATTTAACAGCATCAAGTTTATCTCAGTAGCAGCTCTTATGAGATGATTCATAAAATAGCATGATATAATTATCATCTCGGTGCACGTAACACTTTGATAGCATGTAATCTGCTAACCTATGGAGGCTAGGCACCCATTCCAGCGTCATGGTGACAGGTCCCAAGGGTCATGGTGGAGAGCCCGGTCCCTGAAGCCGGCTGCGGAGCACACACTCCTTCCCCAGGTCTCTGAGCTGATGCTTAGCCTCATGGCTAGTGTCAGGCTAAGCACTGGTGGCAGGGGATTGTACCACGCTCAGTGGGAGGATGCCAAACTGTCAACACACGTTAACATCCCGACTGCTGCCGCACCAGCAACTTCCCAGCGCACAAGATCCAGTCAGGCCTGCTGAAGTGAGCAGCGGAGACAGAGACACTCACACACACACTCAAAACGCCACAGTGAGTTCACACAAAGACCACAAAACAGCCCAGAGCAACAGATCTGCAAGGTTACGGATGTGCTCTGAAAGCTTTCTTGAGCAAAGAAAGAAAAAATGAAAATCTGATGCCAGTGTTCTAGGTTTTCTTGGATCAGAAATAGCTTTCATCTGAATAGCAAGGCTGTTTTTTAATTAGACTGCGCTCTTATTGTACATGAGCAAAGTTTGTTATATGCGTCTTAGTAGAGTTTTCTGAGACTGTTATTAAGTATTAATCTTAGGCTTGTCTGTCAAAGTTTGCGCTACAGACGTGAATGAATAACTTCAAATCCAGTGATACTGATAACGTCATAATCCAGGGGGTTTCAAACTGGGCTTCAGAGACGACCAACATGCTCGAAGGAGGTCTAAATTACATTCTGAAAGAATATTTATTTATTTATTTATTTATTTATTTGTGTTAACTGTCAAACTTAACATGTTAAAATGTATTAAAACGTATAATATTAAATATGTTAAGGACAACATTTTAAACTTGTACTGTTTCTTTCTGCTTCCTAATAAACAAAAACAAGAGATTAATCACAGTTATTGTCTTTATACAGGTTTTAGCTAGGGCTGGGCGATATATATCGTACGATATATTATGCGCATCTCATCAGTAAAGCCGGTTCTTTGATTAGCGCTAAATCTCCGTCAGCTGTTTTCAAAAGGATCGCCAGCTTATACACAGAGCCGTAGATCACTGAGAAGCTGCACCATTGAATCACCCGCGAAACCCAACGCGCAGCTTCTCAGCGCTCTACGGCTCTGTTCATAAGGTGGCAAAGTAAAAGTCAAAGTAGCATAAAGACATTTATAACGCAATTACAATTTATTTCAAACGAGATTGTAATGCTATTAAAAAATGTGTTCACATTTTGAATGTAAAAATATTGGTTTTAAAATTGTATTTATTCATTCATTATTTTATTTTATTTGACTTATTCAAAAGGTGGATTTTGTAGCTATTTTCATTGTCAAACAATATTGTGTTTAAAATTTAGCCCACAATATCATTTTTTGTTAAGTAATCTGTTGTATAAAGGGCTGAACAACCCCTAAAAAAGGAGCTTGTAATGCTACAGTAACTAGCTCTATATACTGTATATGGTTTTTCTGGCGTAGTAAACGTGCTCGGTAGCGCACCTGGTATACAGAGCAATACTGTTTCAAGACAATACTTCATAGCTATGCAGTAGCAGCACTTTATCTTTTTAGCAGTGATTTTTGCGCAAACAAGCTCTACTTATTTTTCATTAAGAAAATCTAGAAATCAAGTGTTTGACAAGAGATTGTGACATGTTTGAGAAACCGTCCTTCTGTCATTCATATTCAGCAGAAGCGATATGAAGTGGTTTGCCACTCTCTTGGCAGTTGCTCAACGGAAGAAAAACTTGTGAAATGAGAGTGACATCCTTCCTGCTAGAGTTAAGAATTGGGTGAGAATTGTGTTTACTTTGAATCACTGGTGACTTACCAATCCGCCCTGACTGATATCTCAAAAACGAGGTGTGGAAAACTGGTTAGATGTGTGAAAACCAGCCCTCAGAATATGCAATATTGAAAACAGACACGTGTCTTCCAGCCAGGCACTGAAGAGTGGACGGGTATGTTGACAAAGAAAGAAAAAAAAAAGCCAATTAGGAAGTCTTTGAGTCTAATAAACTGCCTGATAATGGAAGTGCTGTGAAAAGCATATTTGGCGAAGGCCATGAGAAATGGAAGCAAATCTGGAGAATTGCTGGAACAAGCACATTACGGAGCCAGTCAGCACCAGGATAGACTCTGCATTTCTCTTTTAATTGAGCAAAGTAAAAAGGAATTTAAAAGAAAACGAAAAAGCACTTAAATAAATGGCATAGCAGGAACATGTATTGGAGTTGACAGGACTGAATGCAGCAGGAAGCTTTTAAGACGAGCTGATTTTTTGCCACATTGCGTGCTTCATTCATTGACATGATTCTCTAAGGATTTGCTCGCGGAGATAGGATTTTTCTTTGCAAGGCATCTGTTAAATCTAAAAATGACTACTGAATGGTGTTTAGAGCTGTTTTTTGAATTCGGTCTGACCTGTTCCATGTAAGTTCATCTCACATATAAAACCTTCTCTCAAGGCTTTAAGAATGTTATACACTAATAGAATATTTGTTATTATCTAAGTAATAACTTATTACATTTCTTTTAGTTAAACATTATATTCCATAAGCATTGGTACAAGTAATTAATTACATATTTATTTATTTCCAAATTCCAATCTATCTACCTTAGTGAAAAATGGATACTTAAATGTATTTGAAATACATTTATTTCATGCTCGGTATACTACAGATGCATTTTCATAATTAAAGTGCTTAATAAAATACCATGCATGTATTTTTAGTAGGCTAAACTAAATTTGGAAATAATGCACTTTATTTGGAAGTAGTGCTGAAGTCTAATAAGATATACTTATTATCTGATTGTGGAACTATTGCAAGTATACTTCAGGTACACTTTAAATATTTTGCATTTAAAGGGCAATATTATACAATCCTCATCAAAAGTGACATAAACGTGCATTTTAATATAGAAATATGCATTGTGCACAAATACAGTAATACTCCAAATACAGTTTATTTAAAATATTTATATCAATAGGTCTTGAATTATTTGTCTGTAAGTATGTTAATAGATTTGAACTATACTTAGTATAAAATAAATATATATTTAAATACATTACTTTTTTTTTACTAGGGTATCTGTCTATCCATCCATCCATTCATGTAGTATATTAACTGTATGATTAATAATTAGGTTATAGGCTTCTGGGATCCTGAATGATTCTATTATAGTGTTTATCTTATAGTGTTATTTTATAGTTATTATTATTATTACAAATACATGTTGGTTGCTTTTTGTTGGTTGTACCACCTGACTTGATTGAGCTTTTTTTTTCAGTCCTGAAAAAGTCCTAAAAAAAAAAAAAATAATACACTTACTATATTGTTATTATTATTATTAGTAGTAGTAGTATTTATTTATTTATTGTAATTAAGCTTTTTTATCACAGGGCAGCTGGCAAAAATGGAAAAGCTATGTATTTATATATATCGTAGGTAAGATTTATTTAAATTATGAATTCATGAATTAAATGTATGTATTTTTGAGGAAAAAAAATTGATTTGGAGTGAAGAAAGAAAGAAGTGGTTACATCCCCCCCGTCCCACCTCAAGTCCTCAGATGACCTATCAGTCAACATGACCAATATATACATCTCAAAGTACTCAGCGGTGTCAGCCCTGAAATCAAAGACTTTATCGAAGAAGGGATGAATGTTTATGTTCCATCATTCAAACGTTGCTGTTATTGAGTGTCACACCTTGTAGCGTGCTCTTTAATACAGTGCATAGAGCAGAGCTGAATAGCAGATGTTAAGGTGTCTACAAAAGGGAGACGCTGTCGAGAGACGTGTTGAATATTGAATGGGTTTCTGGAGGCTGTGTCTTCTAGCAGTAGGGGCCCTTGAAGAAACTTGAAAGAGATTGCATTACATTATCCAAGTGTAGAACTGGTTTTGTCAACACATCTAGAGGCTACCCCTCGTGGCCTAGCCTGTGTGAAGGTGCCTCTTTAACAACTACATTTGGTCTGGTCACACTAAATCATGTATGATAGGACGGGCTGGAGCGAGGGCGAGAAGCCAGAGAGCGTGAACCGGCTTTGGTTTTCTCTCTCGCTGTCTGTCTTCTCAGCTCAAAGACTCCATTACACATGACAGATCAAAGACTCTGACAGGCTTCCAGAGACACACATCTCCATTTGCGTGGCAAACAAACCCGCCTCACAATTTTACCCCCTTTGTGTTTTATGTATTTTTAATTTTTTTGCCTGATGCTCCCTTGCAGTCGTTTTCTTTTGCACAAACTGCAGCAGAATACGGTTGTCTGTCCTGTTTTATATGTGCCAAGTGTGGCTGTGTTCACACTCTTTAATTACAAACAAGAGTGGCATCCGAATTCTACAACCGAAGTCTCTGATAAACAAACAAACAAACAAACAAACAAGTTTTGGGAGGAGCTCTGACGTAATGATTAGTTACAGCTGTTTCCAATCCCCTAATCTGCCTCAGCCAATCAAATTCATAGGCGTTCCCTTTAAGTAGGCCCCCTCTTCCTCCCTTCTTCATCTTGTTACAGTATGCATCCCTCCTCTACCCCTTCTCCACTGTTATTTCGTGGGGGGGGCGAGTTGATTCAAGCCGGACATCGAGCTCAGCCCTGGTTAGGGTTCTACCCCCTAGTGTTTTAGGGCTCGGTGTTCGCCGACATCTCAGCTCGCTTGTTATCATAAGGAAGCGCGAACTCGTGAAACAACATCTGTTAATTGAGATTTGCTTTATTGACTCAACTGGACTCAAAAAGTTTTGTCTTGTGTTTTGTGGTTTTGTTTTGGCTTGTCTTATGCTTTATTGTTTTTATGAGCGGAGGTGTTGTCTTATTTTTTTGTTTGTTTCTTTTCTGTCTTATCTTGTATTGTGTTGTGGTTTCTGTTCGTTGTCTTGTTTGTTTTGTATTCTGTCTTTTTGTTTTGTTTGTCTGCTTCTGTGTTGTGTTGTGTTTTGCCTTGTCTTATCTTGTTTTGTTGTGTTTTCTATTTAGTATCTCATTTTTATATCAGGGCAGTTGTATCACACTGGCAATAAAAAATACAAATCTAAATATATGAGCATGCACTTTAATTCAGAAATCAGAAACATGCTCATCATAAGAAATTCTATTGTAATTGTGAATTAATTTGTATATATTTTTGAGGAAAATAATAGCAGTCAGACAAATAAACAAAAACAAGAATGAAAGGATGTTTTTAGGACGTTACCCCATATCCCTGCTTTAAAAAAAAAATGCTTATAAATCACACAGAATTAATTTTTGAAAATCTAAAAAAAGGTTGATGAAGGGCAATAGCACATACACCTTTATGCTTGTGGAATGGACGTGTGTGTGTGTGTGTGTGTGTGGTTTTGTTTGGTTAATATATACTTGTGGTGTCTTAAACTTGAATACACACAGGTCCCCATGGGTACGATGGCTAATAAATCATAAAAAATGAGTTTCTTTGAGAAATTAAAAATGCAGAAAGTTTCCTGTAAGGGCTAGGGTTAGGTGTAGTGTTGGACAATGACAGCATTACACCTTTGGAGAGCCCCTACAAGGATAGCTGAACGTATGTGCGTGTGTATGTGTCTCTGGTATTACTTACATTATAAGGACAAATTTGTCCCCACAAGGGTTAGGGTTACAGTAATACCAGTACATTTTTGGCATCAAATGATGATTTTGTCTTGGTCCCCATTTTGAGTAGTTTGAACCGGTTCACTGACTGTGAGACAGAGGGTTCTCACGATTGTTGTGGATTTAATATTCCTATCTGCATACCTCGGGAGCTATTTTCCTCCTTGTCCTATGGTCTTTTGGATTTGCATATTGGACACCGGCCATTGCTTTTTCATTTGTCCTCACCCAGTGTGTTCCGAGATTGACTTGTTTCTGTGATATTTTTGTACGTGGCTTCTTCTCATGTGACACAGTATGGAAAGACCCTAACCTCTTCTCTCATCTCATCTGCCCACTCGTCCATGAGTATCTTCACGTGGATGCGCATGCCACCTCCCTCGGCTCTGTGTGTCTTTTCCATGTCATCCATCATCTGCCTTTCCTTGTTTATTCCTCAGTCCACCGTCAGGTGTTTATCCTGTCTTTCAGCTTCTCTCATTTCGCTTTTCAAATCTTACTATTTACTCCCAGAGCCACTCTTCCACATCTTAAATGCTATTTGAGTTCAGCAGACTGCTTCAGAGCAGTTCCCCACGTCAATATACCAGGCTTCCCCCACATTCCCCTTTAAAAAAAAAGACAAATACATCTTATCTGTTGCTGATGCACAGATGCTCCCTGAACAGCTATTTCAGATAAAAAAACCGTGCTCCTGACCCAGTAATTGTCACTGCGTTATTCCCGCAGATCCTCCGATAATTCAAAGGAATAGGTCTGCTCTCTCGCTGCAAAGACTCTGCAGTCGTGCAGAACAACGTGACTGACACCTCCTCCGTTCTCCACAGCCGAGCCGAAAAAAGAAATTCGCAGAAATTAGTGACACTTCCAGTGATCTCTGTATCTGCCAATTAAAAAGTTATTTTTTTTTTCCCTGTAGGAAGACAGAAAGACATCATGCTAAATTTGTCCTGGGGAAAAAAGAAGACACACTGGAGTGATTCACTGTGATTAAAGCTGGCAACGCAGAGTAAATCACTGTTTTTTTTTCACACTTTCTTTGTTCCGTATGCGTGAGAGTCGCTTTAAAAAACATGAGTTTGAAAGAGAAGTAGCTGCACTCAATTTTCACATTCGAATTTATTCAGATAAACTTGTCTTTTACTTTCATACGCGCATTTAATATGCATCCATCTTGAGACGGAAAACTGTACAAACTAGTAGTAGTCATTAAAAATGCTGCACATTAAAAGTTTTGATTAAAAATCATGATAAATATGTAAATTATTATACAAATGTTCAGTGTTCATTATAGCGAACAGTACATTTCAGGTTAAAATGTAATAAAATAAAAAAAGGTTTAAGTCATTGTACATTAATCCACGTAATTCTTAATGTAATACAATTAATTATTGATATAATATCATGGAATATATACGCTGTAAAAATGCTGTTATTTAAAAAAAATTCAACAGTTGTTGAGATAACTTAAAATGAACTTAACTAAATTAACATTATATCAATTTAATTTAATAATTAAAAAAATATTATTTTAAGTCAAAACACTTGCTTCAAGTTGAAATAGTATTATTTATTCTAGTGTTGAATTTTAGGTTACGCTTAAGCTGCTAATAACAGAATTTATGATTTGTAATATAATATAATATACATTGAAAAAATGCTACTCTGAATATTTAGACTAATTTAAAATGTGTTGAGATAACTTAAAATGAACTTAACTAAATTAACATTATCTAAATTTAATTTAATAATTTAAAAATTATTATTTTAAGTCAAAACATTTGCTTTAATTTGAAACAGTATTATTTATTCCAGTGTTGAATTTTAGGTTTAACTTAAGTTGCTAATAACAGAGTTTATGATTTGTAATATAATATAATAAAATATAATATACACTGAAAAAATGCTGCTCCGATTAATTAGACTAATTTAAAATGTGTTGAGATAACTTAAAATGAACTTAACTAAGGTTATTACTAAGTTATTTAAACCTATTATTTTTGTGATTAAAAACTAAGTTGCTAACAAATAGCAGCAGTCATGATTGCAATATATCATTCATTCATTTTATTACAGTATTTTATATTGCAATATTTTCTTGATGTAAAAATAATATATATGCAAACAGCAACAGGCAATAAAAACGTTCCATTTCTTCAAATTACTCAGACATTTCTTTTAGCAACGCTGCTTTTTGGCTTTGCAATATTTGACTTTCCAATAATCTTAACCCAAGAAGCCTTTTTGATTCACGATGGGATATTGCCAGTCGCATGGAAATCATTTGAAAACCCATTCAATCGCATTGTATCCGCAAGAACTGAGAGGTTCCCTGCTGAAACGTGGAAATAAGATCGCAGCTGGACGGTCTCTTTTTCCCGTCATTTCCCTGAATACAGCGGGGAATATGAGGTGTTCGGGTGACTCTCCACGTTTCTCTTTGCGCCTCGAAATATACACATTACATGATTATAAAAGCAATTTGCCCTTCTCAAAGTCCCTCGCAAACTCTTTTAATGTCCAGCCTCTTGCTCAACGCACATTAAACGTTACTGTAACTTTTGCAAGCTTTCCAAATGCCCCTATTTTGGAGGAGTTTGGATAAGAGCAAGTGTAACGTTCAGCTGAAAATGAGACTTTCTCTGGCATAAACAATTTAGCAGCGGGAACGAGTCCTCCTTCATATCAGTGACATTTTCTGTCAGGCCACAGGCAATAAGAGCGAGCTTTGCATTCCGAGCGCAGCGCAAAGCACCTTTTAGTCTCACGACTGGAATGGAAATGGGGTTCACCACAGGTAACGGAGAAATGAACTCCTGTGTCAGAGGAATGGGCGCTCTACGCCACTCTCTTAATATCAGAGCGGGGCAGGACAATGGCAGAGCAACATCTGATTAGAGCGGCTGAGCTCCAACATGCCGTTTCTATGGGAACAGGATATTATGTGCTGGCCCTGAGCAAACAGGAAGTTTATGTCTGAGAGCTGTGTTTACAGTGGCCTGAGCTGGTGAGGGCGGCATCTTTAGGGATGATGGGTGTTAGAATCAGAAGGTAGAGATAGAATCAGTGGTAACACTTATAAGTCTGTATTTATAAAAAGGGTATACTTAAGGCATTATAATGAATGCATAATGCCTTATAATGTGTTATAACATATCATGCATAATCATAAAAACAATTATAATATATATTTTTTTTAAGTATGTGATTATAACTTTTAAGAGTATGACTGTTTTATTTTAACACATAATGAACTCTGTATTAAATCTACTTCATGTATAATGGACTATATCATTTCTTGAGATTGTTTATTTAAGTTCTTACAAGATCTTGTGAGTGTTTCGGTGCTGAGTGTTATTTGAGTGTTTTTTGTGAGGATTATATTAAGGTTAATTTGAGCTAGCTCATACTTTCAACTTAAAAAAAATATTAGTAGACTTAGGGTAGAGAGATACATTTATTTTCTTTGGATATCATTCTAGTCCGCTAAATGGTTATTTTTGCATTTCAGTTTTTAATAATGGTTCATACAGTACAGGGTGGGCCATTTATACAGTATGGATACACCTTAATAAAATGGGAATATTAACTTCCTGTTTGTGGCACATAAGTATATGTGAGGGAGGGATTTTTTTCAAGATGGTTGTTGACCATTTCATTAAGATGTATTAATATTTATATAGTATTACAAAATTTTATTTTATTTCATCAGCAGAGACAGTGTTTAGAGTCTTTACGTCAAAATAAATAAATAAATAAATAAAAATCTTCAAAGATGAACTAGTTCATTCTTGAGAAAATCTAACATCTATGATTTACTGTGCAATGAATTTGCAATTCTAATCATTCTTTCGGTCTCTTATGTTGTGCCAATTGCAGTCTATTAGTCAACAGGGGCCTTGCTAGCCCTTAATTAGTATTCTCATCTTCTGTCTGTTAAGTGCCGGAGAATCATTGTGGTTACATGCTTACTCGCTGACATTTCCATGCCTTATGATGCTCCGATGCAAGCTGGTGATTATCCAATTCCCAGCCTGCGTTTGAGAAGCGTTGGTGTGAGAACCGTGAGCCTCCATTATCCAAGAGCATCCTCTTCGGAGACACTCAATTACGATGTCATCTCACAACTAATCGATCTACAGAGGTGTGCTCTGGGACTTTCGTTGGAGAAGTTCAGCATTTCACTTGGTTCAAAAACCCTGCTGGCTTCTGAGATTTGGGACAAGCACCTTCCTGTCCCAGACCCCATCTCTCAGTTCACTGAGCCCACGTTTATGATGCCCTAATACAACATTTTAGCTTCTATATTTCCTCTTGTCCATTTAACAATAAAACATTTAATCAATAGAAAGTTTGTTTATTTATTTATTTGTTCATTGTATTACTGGGGCCTGTACCATGAAGCCGGATTAAGTTTAAGTTTAATTTGCATCAATCCTGGGTTTTAGGTACCATGAAATTGGTTTGGCTTTTAGCAGTGTTCATCACCATTTTTTTCAGATTATTGTTTTTAGAATTACTTTATCATTTATATAATTATTATCTCCTTAATTTATTACACAAGCCAGTTTAACTAATCCTGTAACTCTGAGTTTGTTTAACCACCATCATGGAACAGGCACCAGGTCTCTTATTTTTTTATTTTCTTGTTGTTTTTTAATCATATGCAGATGCAAAATATGTGTAACTTTATAAAATAATTTTGATTTACACACTCATTAAAAGTATTATTTTATTTTATATTTATTGTAAAAATAAATAAATAAAAATTATATTTTATGATATATGTATACATTTAATTATTATTTTGAACATGTATTATTTTTTATTTTATTAGTATTTTATAAAATATAATATATAAATTCTGAATTTTTTTAATGAAATACCTTTAAATTTATATTAAATACATTTATTTTATTTTATTGATATTTAATTAAATAATAAGTACTAAAAGGCCGTATCTGTACTCTACTGGAGTATTGTTTTTTTCTCCTACTTCCACTTTTACTTAAGTACATATTATCGATGAGTTTAATACTTTTACTCCAATAGATTTTTTATGTGCTGCATCATTACTCGTTACCAGGGCTTAATAACGAAAAAAAAAATCTATTTGGAAATGATATTTTAACGTTTCTGTTCTTGCGTTCAGCATTAAACAATGCATTCCGAAAATGGTTTTCTAGAAAAAAAATTACCGGCTAATAACGTATATATGTATATATGCATGTGTTTTTCTTTTAACAACGTGCTTGACATTATTTTTCAAAATGATTGAACCAATTTTCATGTTTGTGTTATTTGTACATCATGTGTCTTAAAACAGAAAAATGCGCTAATAAAATATTTTCTTGTTAAATGAGGTAAACAGCCGTATAAGAGGAAAACTTTAATGTTGTCTTCAGCTTTTTCACTACAACTGCATCCAGAGTGGTTTGTCTGCTGTAGATGCTGATCTTTTATTGCAAGTCGGATTAACATATTGGATGTTTACGCTGAATGTGCCTCTGCAGGTTACCGTTATAATTCCCGGCGTTCAAAATCGTTCAATTTATCAGCGATTTATCAGATGATTTGTCATAGAAGAAATATTAACGAAATAAAACCATGCTATATTCACATTTTAATGAAATAGGTTTAAACTATAGCAATTCATTTGTTCAATTAATGAAATTTGTTTAAAAATAATAACTGAAAGATTTATATATTTATATCATATCTGTGAGTCAGTTCTGTGAGTTTCGGTTTATGAAGCACTCCTGTTCTAGACTAGTGTTAATTTCGTCAGACGAGACGAGACGAAATATGTTCGTCAACGACCTTTTTTTTCATGACTAAGACGAGACG
>JAUCMT010000026.1:284480-295847 GCA_032357475.1 Enteromius thamalakanensis | reverse complement strand
GTCACCCCCCCCCCCCCCCAAAAAAAAAACCTCACCTGGCTCCCCACTTGACCTTGACCTCCTGCAGCATATAGATTTTGACCCATTGTGTTCCATTCAGCTCTCAAAGGTGAGATTCCCAGCTGCCTGGATGGAAAAGAGTGATAGAATGGCATTTAAAATTATACTTTCAACTCAAGGTGGAAATTTTTGAACCTGACTTTACCAGATGTGGGAATATTTGCTTTTTACTGTGATTTGTGTTACATAGAATTTGTTCCACCTGGTCTACAAGTTCAGCGCTCTATTGGGTGTCCAAGAGATCAAGTTTACCATGTCAGAAAACCGTACATATGTTGTTGATTAATTTACTCTAATCTAATTTAATTTAGTTTTATTTTACATTTAATATACATAACATTTAATTTTAGGACATTTCAATTTATTTCGTTTATTTATTTGTTTGTTTTGTGTGTGCTTTACTCTCACTAGGTGCATTTTCAGAGTTTTGCAAAAGTGTTGCTCGATACTTTTTTAAATGAGCCTATATTGAACATTTCACATAGAACTTTGCATGGAGCGCAGCTTTAGAGGACCTCCAAATCCAATTCCAAATGTAAAACTGATATTTTATTGCTCAGTTAACTTTGTAGTCCTCATTACAGTTTGACAGGGGACTCACATGAAGCAATTCTGAGGCAGCTGCTTGGTATTTTACAGTATAGTGTTACAGAGATGAGACTGACACTATAATGAGGGTTTTGGATTGAATATTTTTATTTTTCTGGAAGATTATGAATACGCTTTGTTTTTCCATTGAAAAGGAAATCCGAACACCTTTCACCAGACTGAAACTCTGGCCAACCGGCACGAGTGTCTCAGACTTGCGTAAGCAATGTACACATGAGCAGAAACAGAGGGAAACAGGTGCAGATCAAAGAGTCTGTCCCATTTTCTCCTTGGTTGCCTGTTTGCTTTTGAGTTTCTACAAATCATGAAACTCCTTGTTGCTTTAATAATGCATTACCGTGGCAACAGGTTTGAACTTTTATGTTATGCTCTTCAGAAATGGCTTGGCATTTGTCCCAACAGATAAGTTTAACAGAACTCTGAAAATCTTTGTTTGGATTATAATCTACATAATGCCTCAGAGGCTTTGCAAAAGACCAAACTCATTAGAACTGCAAATGGTATTCAGGAGAACCGCTCGTAATGGTTCAGATGTTCTTAACCCATTTTGTGACCTTTGCTCTGCCTCGCGGACATGATATGTTAATGTCAGAATAATGTTTGAGTTCTGAGAGGAAATGAAGAAGTAAATGAATGCACTGATATTGTGCCTGAATCGTGACCTCTTTCGAGACTAGGCATTTGTGTAATCTAAAGTTTGAACTTAATTATTATAAATAATGATGAACATTATGGAATGGAAACATTAAAAAATAGTGCTTGAAGGGCTATATATATATATATACTGTATATATATATACTGTATATATACTGTATCTTTTTTTTAATTATTATTTTATTTGTAAAATTTAAGATGTATGTATTTCCAGGAAATGTTGTACATTCCAACCAAGAGTCAATCAAAATATTACATTCTCTTTTTATCTTTATGGTTTAATTTTTCAAGAGGAGTTAATGTAAAATATACATGCAAATTAAATAAAAACATAGTTGGAGTAGGGGTTGCTCAATTATGAACATATGCTAATTGGTAGTAACTGCTATTTTTCCCCACATTAATTAACAAAAATATTGTCCTATTATTATTTTAGATATTATAAACTTTGTAAGAAGTTGTGTAAATCGCAAAAATATTATGTGGGGATTTATCATGCATGTAGAACATACTGTATTGATTTGGTAAAATGAGTTGAATGATTTGTCAGATTTATTTAACAGTATCAATGTTTTGAAATTTGAATGGGATGCGACCTAAACACTCTTAGTTCAAAAGTGCTCTAAACTTTTCAACTCTTGCGTAAAGTCCCTGAAGATTACTAGTCTATGAATACTGTTGCAAAATTCAAACCCACACTTACATATATAAACAGACGCACACACATGAACACACCCTGCTTATTTTTCTTCATTTCAATCCAATCAAAACATCTCAGCTAGCTCTCATGTCATCAGATCTGGACTTTCCCTTCCATCAGTGCTGGACTGATATGACGTCTGCTGGGTGTCTGTGAGAGGCACATACAAACACATTTGGGATGTGGCAGGTTTGCCTTCCCACTGATACGAAGATACGACATTTCAGGAGATCTCACTCTTTCCAGCCACATCTGAGCAATCATCAACAACATTTGATAAACAGCCAGATGTTGGCACCAATAAAGCATTACAAAACCACTCAGAAGACCTTTGTGTTGATCATCTTGCGGTTCGGAAACATTTCACTCATCTTTGCTATTGTAGACACACAACCCCAAAACCAGGTGTTGCTTACCAGATGTCATTCTGCAAAGATTTAGACTTAATAACCATCAATTACACTTCAAACCAAACAAAGCTCTCTGCCATAAACAAGATCCCGAGATATTTTATTTTTCTCAAGCCAAACACCAATGAGGCCTTTGTGAGCTGACAACTCAAGATGGTTCTCATTGAGTTCTTGAGGTTTGTTCATGGATACTTGAGTGCGGTGATGTTATTGTGAGATGGTTTGATTTCATTTGCTTCAGGTCAGACTCATGCTCTAATTTTAACTGGTCTGTTTCTCATGCAAACATGAACATTTATCTGTTCTTCCTTTTTGCATGTCAGTCAAGCTTGTGGCTTTAAATGTTAATGCTCTCTCTCACACACAAACACACACATGCACACACACACACACACACACACACACACACTTCAGCCTCAATACATCCTCTGAATCATTCCTGTCATAGTCAGCACAATGTGTGTTTTTATAATGTATCTCTTAGTCACCCTGTGTTTACCTCTGTGATGCCATGGTCTAATAATTCACCTCAATCTACGTGGGCCTGTCAGACCCCCTTAAAGCACACCGCTGTAACATAAATCTCCCTTTCTTTCCCCCCATGCACCCCATAAATGTGTTGAGTGAGATCTCACTGTGACAGGTCTTTTTAGGCGTTCTCACTCCCAAGCCGTCACATTTTTACGCTTGGTCAATACCCTTTTGCGGCGCATTTTGACGATCAAGGTACACCATTTTAGTCCCTTTTTGACACCAGGGGTCCTCAGTTGTTTTGCTTAATGTAATTGTTTGCATGCATATATACATTTATTATATACTATTTTACTTTTATTTGAGCACCGAACCTTTTGCCCAATATATCTTTTAATTATGACGATAAAAGTAAAAAAAAAAACGATTGAGTAGGCATATTGGATCAGTTGGATAAATGGATGGATGGTTGGACTAAATGACAGAGCGATGGATAAACAGATGTATGCATCCATAGAAATGTGCTTTTTTTAGAAAACAATATAGGATTTATTAGTTACAATATTTAGCTATGTGATATTTAATTTTAGGCTGGTTCGTGTCACTTCTATATATTTCTGTTCTTTGAAGTGAGTGTGCGTAGGATGCTTGACGATGATGCTGCAAACGCTGATTTATGTGTTTACTGATGGGAACAAATGAACATGACTCAGAGGCCTCTGTGAAGCGTCTCTTTCCACATCAAAAGAGCACCTGTTAATGAGCCACAAATATACGACAGCTAGCGCTGCTAATGGCCAGGCAGCAGTTTACATGAATGAGGGAAACATCACTGGAAAACTGCAATGATTCCAGCGAGAGAGACGGTTTTGTCTTCAACAACAAAATGGTTCGGCTGAACATTGCTGCAGGATAAACTCTTGCAAAAGCAACTTAACAATGTATCAGAATGCTTTTAAGAGCAGTATTTATGAAAAGAGCAATAGACGCTGGAAACAATCAGGCATCATTAGCTGTCAGGAGATGTAATGGGGTTATTTCTGTGCAGAGCTTAAAAGGCACAGAAGTTTCTGGAAAAGACACATGATTTATCAACACAGGGAGGTGAAGTCAGAACACCCAGCGTTCAGTTTTATGTCTCCTATCTATCAAACACGTACTGCACACGCTAAATAGGTCTTGTCGTAGTCACAGAACCGCACTGGTGTTGACACACTTTGTCCGGCTGACAGACAGATGATGCTTTTAAAGCAAAGCACAGGGCAATATATTTGTGTGACCCACATCTGACTCTATCTAAGCTTGCATTCTGGATGTCCTCACATTTTTAGGCTCTCGTTCCCTAGAGCTGACAATCAAATTGCATTGTTTACTTTTCTTTTGTTTTTACCCCATCACTTCATCTTTTAACTCCTACACGTGTATGCATCTTCAAATTTGCAACCTCTCTTTTACAAGCTACAAATTATCCAATGGGGGAAAAATGCAGCAGTCGAGTGGATCTACAGATGCCATCCTAGAGTCTCGCATACAGCCGAGAAAGTGTTAATCGAATCAGGTCGCACTACCAGGTGTCACAAGACATGCGCTCAACACATGTGCATGTGTATCTTTATGTGTGACTGACAGAAAGGCTGATGGTTTAACTGTCAGCATCTGAGCAAGGGTTAAAATAGTATGCCGTAAAAATCTGTCATAACTCTCAAAACACTCTTGTAATTGATAGAAGATGCATAGAATAATAAAGGCAGATTTGCATAACATTCAAGCTACAATTGCTATGTTTTCATATGCAGAAGGTGGTATTTACATTATGTAAATAATTGTAATTACAGTGTAAATGCATTCATTGCTGACGCAGTAATATGTCTGTAAAAAGAAAAATAATTATCTATATATTTTATTAATTGCTGTGCTTTTATATTTTGATTTGGGTGAGGGAATTACAGAAGGATATATATATTACTTGGTAACACTTTACAATAAGTTGTATTAGTTAACACTAGTTAAACACATGAACGAAGGATGAACAATACTTCTACAGCATGTATTCATCTTAGCTAATGTTCATTTCAGTATTTACTAATGCATTCTTAAAATCAAGTTTGTTAACAACAATAAACAACTGTATGTTTATAAAGATTGTAATACATGTACATTGTTCATTCATGTTAATTAATACATAAACTAATGTTAAACCTTATAGGGTGATTTTCTGAAAGTGGCCGTTGGTGACTTCATCTAGGTTTTAGGATGCCAGAAGGCTGCATTTAAACCACCAGCTGTTATTTCACTAAAATAAGTTGGCAAAAAGATCTCGATCCATAAAGAAGGTGCACCAGGCAATCATAAAAAGTAAAGTATAGCTGTTGTTGCAGTATTCAGAACTGGAATCAAAAAGCAAGGCTGCATTAAAGAAACTAGTGCTAGTTTCACTTCACGTTTGTTGCTCTGCTTGTTTGTGTTTTTCAACATGACAGAAATAGAAAAGACTATTGTTTTAATTGAATCATAAAAGGAAACATTACTATGTGCTTGCCTAGTTGTAAAATAAGACCAGTAAAGGGGGATTTATGTGTCGCCCACTCCATTCTGGCAATATTCTATATGTCACTATTTGCATTTGGTGTGGGCGACAGCTCTTCTCAAGTTAACGCCCAGCGCTCGGCTGTGTTTATGCTTCTCCATCTGTCTTTGACAAATAACTTCTTGTGCCAGCGGCTCAGCTCGAGCACACAGGGTTTTGTAAATACTTAATAGTGACGAGCTTGTCAATATCCAGCAGGTTTGACTGGGATTCCCTAAGCTGCCCCTCTGGGCGCTCATTTCTCCCATAATCCTCTTCAGCTCTTCAGTTGTCAATCAAGCAGGGTGCATTAGAAGAGTGAGACAGTGGCGGTGGCAGCTAAAGATGCACAGGCAGACTTTGATAATGCAGGCAAAGGAACACAGTGGAAATCCTACAGTTGACAAAACCCAGGATCCTGCAGTGACAGAATATACACACTTTATAAATTGTGAAGAAGTCTATTGTTATGTATTAGTGCTACAATGTAAGCCTTAACGTGTATTCATTCATTCGTTCATTCTTTCATTGATTTGCAATTGATTATGTAGTCATATTATTAAATATTTATATCTTCCTTAAAAAACCAAACAAACAAACAAAAACAATGCAATAGAAAACGCTGTAAATGTGGTTCAAATTGTATTTATGTATTTATTTATGTATTTATATATTAATTCATTTATTTTAAGTTAATTATTTAGTCATTTTATTTAACATTTATGTTTTCCTTAAAATAAAAAAATAAACACACACACACAATGCACAAAGGTGACTGATGCTAACATAAAAGTACCGTGGTCAATACTGTGGTAATTACTATGGATTATAATGGAAATACTCTGAATTATTAGTATATAAATGTGGTTAAAAATGTATTTATTATTTATTTATTTATTTATTTATTTTCTACCATATATATGGTTGTTTTATACTATAAAATAATATTTATATATTATAATATTATTATTTTTATTTTTATTATTATTATTATAATTATTATTATATTTATGTATATATAATAATAATAATAATAATAGTAATATTATAATATATAAATATTATTTTATAGTATAAAACAATATTATAATTAATTTAAAAAAATGTACCTTACATAAATATTATTTTATAGTAGAAGTTATCGTTATTTATTTATTTAGTTTGCTTGCTTGCTTATTTATTGTACGTTTAGTAAATCAATGAAAAATAGAAGAAAAATATCACGCTTTTCAAAGTCTGAACACTTTTGCTCTTAGAAAACACATTTAATAATGTCACCATAACAAATGTCACATCTGTTTAGATCATTAAAGGTTTATATATTTGGTTGTGCACGTTTTCCCTCATTCCTTCCTTCCTTATAGATTGAGTGATTGTTTGATTGAATTTGCACCTTCGTGTTCATTTACCTTTATTTATTCCTCACTTTAGGCCTGTTATTCATACACAAAGTAACATATTTGCACTGCATGTGATTGCCGTGCATTCCAGAAGATTAAATCAGTTAAATCATTAGAACACGCTCATTAGCAATGATAAAAATCTGCCATTATTAGCACTGCGGGTTAACTGCAGACTCCGCTTGGACAGTGTCCAGATGCTAGTGGGAGAACTGGTAGTGTTAGCACTGAATAGATGCTCTAAAACAAAAGCGTCTGTGATGGTAATTGAGCTTCATTAGCGATTAGCGGCTGCGGCATGCTGCGGCTCAGGTGCCCGGGTCAGGTTAGCACTAATGTGCAGTGGCACTGTAATCACTGCTGCGTTACAGCCTTGTCAGAGACGTTAGCATCGCATCTCCCCGTGGGTGGTGAACAGAGGGTGGGGGGCTGTTTCTGTATCTGCAGGATGACAGTCTACACTGCACACACAATCAAATTAATCCAGCTCCAATACATTAGCGCTTCTGCACGCAGGGAAAGATCCTGCCCTGGTCGTGGCACAGTGGCTGTTTTGATGGAGCTGGGAGGCAGAAGGGGTTGACCTCAGTGTGATGTTACTCTCAGCCACGGTTTTAGATAAATGCAGCCAGGGCCCATGGATGAGGAATATCTAGAGCTCCAGACGCAACAGGCATGGACGAGGACATCTGATGGAAATATTATAGGCTTCGTAGTTTTGCAAATCATCTAGAAAATTAGACAACAGGGGTGATTTAACAAACTAAGCTCATGAGTTCTGTCGTTGCCAAACCATTTCAAGGATTTGGTCTGAAGTCATAGCTTTCAGCAGCACAAAACCGTGTTGAAGCTCTGCTTAGAATTATAGTTTCGTGTTCGTATGACATAAGGACTCGTGCAGTTAAAGAAATAGTTCATCTTCAAAATCATTTACTCACCCTCAAGTACTTCCAAACCTGTATGAATTTCTTTGTTTTGCTGAACAAAAAGGTAGATATTTTAAAGAGAGTTTGTAACCAGGCTGTTTATAGTCAGTGGTGACCAAAACAGCCTGGTTACAAACTTTCTTTAAAAATATCAAGGTGAACGTCATCATAGCTTGATTAGCATAGACCCAGCTCCCAACACAACTTTGTATAGATTAACAGCGATATTGTTTTTATAGAGTCTTGCTTCAACGCAGCACGTTAACATCGATAAGAGCCCACCACTAATATATACATATATCCTCTTTGTGTTTAGCAGAAGAAAGAAAGATACAGACCTCAAGAGTAACTTGAGCAAACCCACTCAGTAACAGAGACCACAACAGTGCAGCACTTCTCAGATGTCATGTTCATTATGTACAGCAATAATCTGACATTAATTTGGTCTGGAACTGATTAATTACCCGAATTTATCAATCCACCACCTGCTTCACTTCATTAAGGACAGTTCTCACTATTTCAAATGAAGGATGTGTGACACAGTTCCTACATCTTCAGGAAACAGTCATGACTAGCTAAGTTTCAAGTTGCAATGTATAGTGCTTGGGTAGTTTACCAGAGAGCTCCGTTTACGTTCAGGAAACTGCACCCCTGGTTGATTTATCAGTGCTGTTTATATACTGTATATATATATATATATATACACACACACACACACTCTTTATTAAAGGTTCTTAATTAGCTTCTATAGAACTGTTAACATCCATGGGACCTTATGCTGGAAAAAATATTGTCATTATTAAAATAGTCTTAAAAAAATGTTTTCTTTTATATAGTATATGTATATGTAGCATCACTGTGAAAATCCCATGTATGTAAATGACTCTGGGCACTGAATTGGTTTCAGGGCAGTTTGCAAGAGTTTTGGCTCGTGTTTGAACACTCCAAATGAACTGGGATCATCTCAAGTGTTTGCGCTCTCAGTGAGGCACGCTTGCATACTTTGCAAATACAGGGCGCTCCAGGTCAGCTTTATTTTCGTATTAGCGTAATTCGAAATATATTTGGACACTACATGTCAGCTAATGACTCAAACACAGTTTCCGGACAGAGGAATTGTATTTAGAAATTATATACAGTATATATAAAAAAAAACCCGTCATGTGAGCCAGAACATTTTTTTTCTTTCTATCATGATAAGCATCGAAGCCATTTTATTAACAGTGATAATAATAATAATAATAATAATAATAATAATAATAATAAATGTTTCTTGAACAGAAAATCAGCCTTTTAGCATTTTGAAGGATTACAGGGAACTGAAATATGTAGTAATGGCAGCAGTTTATTTAATTGTAATTTAATTAATAATAGTTTAATTTTACAATATTACTTTTTAATCTGCTTTTTTTGTTTTTTGATTTACTGTATCAAATAAATGCATCCTCATTAAGATATTTCTTTACACAAGCAATTATAATATATGATATATTTAATAATTATTATAGTAATGAATTGATTTATTATTGTTGATTTATTTATTTACTTATTGATTTATTATTATGTGGTTTAATTACATCAAATATTGGTAGATTCCTGATGGATCTTGTGAAATATACAAAATTATTTCATGTGAATTGTTGAATCAGCTAAGCATCAATAATATCACAGGAAATACATCTTCTGTCTCTGATTCATAATTTTTTCATACTTTGCTTTGTGTTATGATTTATCAGCCGATGACATGGGACTCATTCCTCTGATTTGGATATGACTTCACCACAAGTGCACATCATCCCTTGAATATCAATACCAAAATATCGAGTGCGGCGCCTGACTTTGTTTTGCGATCTGTCCTCACACGAGCCCAATAAATGCTGAAGAGCACTAAACAATCATGAGACGACAAAGTCTCTGGCCACTGTATAATTTACTCTGGAGTGTATCCATTAGTCCATCAAGCTAAAAACAAAAAGCCAGTGGAGAGGATGACATATCTACTGGCACTGGCGTGTGTTTACACCGAAGCTGCAGTCGTAATCACAGCTGAAATGTTTGCTAATAGGGTGCAAGGCTGTCATTCAAAATTAAGGTGCATTAAATGTGCGTTTTCTGCACAGCCCCTGCATCTATGGAGTCTTTTTACCGCAGAGCTAAGAGGATGACTTGGGCATCAGAGCAACAACAGCTGCAGGCTACATTGCAAGCTTTTCTGTCTCGCACACACACACACACACACATTTCTCTCTGCTGGAGTTTGTGTGTGTTATACTGGCTGGTCTTCCGTTGAGGTAATTAGACTCTCTGTATGCCTCCAGCCTGCTCTCTCTCTCTCTCTCTTACCCAAAGCTCCACACACTCCAGATTTTCAACTCATTTATTGATGTGTTTTCACCGTGGATCCACTCTCCCCTTCAATTTGCGTTTCTCCCTCCGCTGTCAAAACACACTCTCCTTTCCAGGCCTACACCCATCAAGTTTCATTGAATGAATTTTTCATTAACTGATCCCACTTTTTATCTTTTTCCCCTCGCGCTGAAAGTGTTTTCATCTCCGAGCGGAAGACAGATTAATGTCCTCCTGTCTGGTTTTGACTCACATGATGTCTCATAGACTTTGAGAAATTAGTGTGTTTGGGGCAATTTGGAAAGTCTGCATGCATGACTATGTGCCAGAAACAAACCAACTGCTCGAGAGAAACCACAATTATCAGGCCCTGATGATGCTGACGGTGGGAAATATGGCAAGCGAATGAAGGAGTTGCGTAACGATTCTCCATTCACTGAGACGTGATCCTCTTCAGAAACTCTTCTTTTAGAGTGTGTGCATCTTATTTGAGATGTGTGTGTGCAGTATGCCATCATTACTTGTCTGTTTACATTTACATTTATATCAAGAAGTGGCTTTTTAAAGGAACATTTCAAGTTAAACTCTAAAGTCATTTGAGTCTTTCATCATTTTAGTCTAATTAGGAATGCTGTCCCTTTAAGACTGAAGGCATGCACTTAGTTTTCACCCGCCATAAATTCTGTCATTGTTTTTATCCTCAGATATTACTTTTAGCTCATCGTCTCATCTTAGTCACAGAAATAATTGTTGAAATAAACACAGACAGGGTTCAAGTTACATTGTGATCAAGTTGCAATTAAAGTAGCCGTCTTGATAAAATTATAAATTGTTATATGAAGTAAAATTGCAAATTGCAAGAAATATTGTGGGAAACGAACACTCAATACTAGAGTAATTCAGAGACATTCTAAAGTTTGTTAGAAGAAACATACACTTGCCTGGATCTCTTAGCAGATACTTTTATCCAATCAGTGTACAAAAAAACATATAAATCAGGAGCACAAAATATAGTTTTATTGGTTACACTGTATTTTGTTAGTCCACTTTAGACATTACATGACTACAGCAACTAACTTTTTAACTGCATGTCAACTAATTTCCAATAATTTGTCTAATTACTCTCGGAGTTAGGGTAGGTTAAGGGTTAAGGGGGTCGCACACCGGACGAGAAGCGCAGCGCCGCGCCGCGTCGAGTCTAGGACAGCTCGAAGTATCGCACAC
>JAUCMT010000026.1:269099-284380 GCA_032357475.1 Enteromius thamalakanensis | reverse complement strand
GATTTGAAACAAATATGATGTTATTTAATATATAACAATGCAGGCGGCGCTCTGTGGCGCGGCAGGAATTTGAACAGTGTCTTGAGTCGTAGCTGGGCGCCGCGGACAGACGCCGAATAGTGCCGCCGGTGTGCGTACACCCATAGAAAACAATGTGTTCGAATTTTAAAGACATGGCGCGACGCGGCGCGGCCCTGCGCTGCGCGTCCGGTGTGCGACCCCCTTTAGTATACGTTCCTGATCGTCATTATGTACAGTAGTATGTTGTGGACCCATTAAAATAAAGTGTTAGCAGATATTAAACAGATAGTCTACTAATAGTCTAATGACTGCTAGTTAACATGCCGTCGCAAAGTTACTAACTGTTAGTAGAATGTTTAAGGTGAGGTATCCAAAAACTAGATTAGGAAGCAAGTTATAACAGAGGAGAAATGCGGGGAAGAAAAAGTGATGGCCTCAGCAGCTCAAGCAGAAAAGAAAGGATGATGGTTTTGGAAAGTGCCTTTTTGCAGTGAAATTACAATAAATAAAGCATATGAAGTTTAAATTGTAAGAAAAAAAGTTATTGCCAGGAATGAAATCACTATTATGCAGTCCATTTGTCAAGCGAAAGCTAATATTTTGAGAGCTGAACATAAAGAAAAATCAGAATTGCGATGTGAAGTCACAATCACAAAAATAGTTGTAACAGTGAGAAAAAAAAGTTACTCGATTTATTTATTTTTTTTCCTCTGAGGTGAAAACTCTTCCATAAAACAGAGCCGACTGATAATTTAGTTGCAGGAGTGTGAAGCGCTCGAAGGTGAACTGTAATTTCTCTAAATCGTCCTTGTTCTGAAATGGATGGGCGCTCTTCTGGTTAAATGATCACACACTCCCTCACTGGCATCTGTGCATGTTACCTGCAGAGGTTACTGGCTTTACTGAAATTACATGGTCATGTCAGCGAAATTGAATGATAGGATATAACTTCGCAGAGTCAAGGTCAGTAAGCCATCTATCGTACAATCACACGCCAACAAATATAAAGTTTTAGTCTGTGGCTATAATTTTGAAACACTATATTTTAATATTTATATCCTGGTTTGGCGTACTTGAACTTTAAAGACCAGATTCTTACTTCTTGACACGACAAGTGAAAATTATTTTACCAACAGCATCATGCCTTGAGATTAATCCAAAACTATATGTGAATGTTACAGACGCTAATTTTCTCAGAGCATGTTTCTGTGTATAATCCCAAACAGAGCCCAATTAGTTACTGTCATTGGACGGCTGACAATGTAAACAGTTCACTTATTCATAAAGCAGGGCGTATCATTGATTTTAGAGTGAGGTGAAGCTTCAATTAGCCTCCGATGGTGTATAAAATCCAGCGGAGCGCTAACATTAGCATTGAGAGGGTGTTTGAGAGAGGACAGGCCTCTGTGCCAGAGGTCTTTTTATAAGGCTGGATATAGAGAGCCCATGAGCAACAATGTGCAAATTGCTGCTTCATTAGATTTCCAGCAGCACTTAGAATGAGCATGTCAGCATTTGAGGCTCTGCTGGTCCCAGCTGAGCAGTGCAACTGTGTGTGTGTGTGTGTGTGTGTGTTGGCAGCTTGTGGGTGGCTCAGCATTTGTATCCAGCTGAAATAGTGCAGGGTAAGAGGGCACTCTGGTGCCTGGAGAGAGAACGCACTAGATCACACCTAAACAATGCATAAACATAAAAAGACACTCAGCACCGCAGTCCTCTGCCAAGTAACCAGAGGCAGTGGTATTCATAGTGGACATGCTAGTCGGTTTCACAGAACATTTAAACATCTTCTGAAGCGTGTTTATGTAAGGCATTATAAAAGTATTCTTAATAAAACACTTGTGTCTACAGTGTGCATTGCATATGTTTTTATGATATCATTTGTGGTGGTTAAAGAAATAAAGAAGCATGCTTAATTGTATTATGTACTTTAGCTCTTAAAAGTATTTAAAATAAAAAATGTACTTGTAGATCATTTTAATAAAATGATCTTTAATGAAATTTCATTAATTCTTCACACTTAAATGCACTTTTTAATCAAGTCAAATGCCAACAATTTTCATAATGTCACAATTTCCTTTAAAGCACAATTTAAATCGTTATGTTTCCAGAAGCATTGCGGTCAGTTTGTATATTTGTAAGTACATTATTGCTGGGTAATAATTAATGTTTTTAAGAAGGCCATGCTGATTTATCAACCAATATTTGGTTGGCTATATACAGTATAATTGTCGCTGTCCATGTAACAAATAAATATTAGGGGTGTAACGCTTCACAAAAATCACGGTTCGGTTCGATACGATACAGTATACAGTATGATACGTTTTCGATACTTCAAAAATACATAAAAAAATTTATTTTATTTTTTTTACATTTTTATTTATTAAAACTAACATAATATGACCTTGTTTCCCCCCCCCTTTTCTTTCCCTTTGAACAACAATGGAGCTATACTTCACATATCTTCTGGGTTTTCTTCTTAGCAGCAAATAAAGAAGTGTTTTGGAAAAGTCAGTCTTGGATGGTATTTATTGATTCATTAAAACTAAATAAAAAATAGATTTGAGCTGTTTCAAATTGTGAAAGCTGAGCGGTTCGTAGACCGTGCGCACCATCCACTGACATCCAGGACGCCGTTTCTTCCTGCGGGACAATCTGCGTGAGGGGAGACGACAGGGGAGGGATCCACAATTAAATTTTGTGGTGTATGTGTCACCAAAGGCTTAGGGGTCGTCGAAAGCCTCATACCGAACGGTTCAATATGATACGACGTATCGTTACACTGCTAATATATATGTATGCTAAGTTGATTGTTAAACTTGATTATTAAGTTATTCAACGTATTAGAACTGCAGTAGTTACTAGAGCATGAGTCATTAGCAATATCTTTAAATCCTTAACACATTGTGTATGCTTTACAGAAAATGACCTGTGGTAAAGGATACACACAGTGTTTACATGTACCCTAAACAGTTAAACCATACAAATGCATCATTGAGGGAAGCAGCTTGGTTTTTTAATAACAGATTTGAGTGATTAGAGGAATATCATTACACCTTTTTTTCTTAATGGCTCCTTTAATCTCTCTTGGCCAGAGTTCTTTTTCTCAATAGTGTGAGCCCTTCACATATTAATCATAGTCAACCAGTGCTTAATGCGTGCTGCTTTGTTTGCATCTTAATTCATTTATGCATTTTCATTCAGCTGTAATCTATTAACACACTGCATCTCCATTCTTTCTCCCTCTTTCACTCCCCATCTCATTCATTTCTGCGTTTCTTTGTTAACTGCGCTTGCACACGGTGTGAATTCAGGTTGAGAAAATGTGTTGGGAGCATCCTGGGGAAAAGCTCGTTCAGGAAACACTTGTTTACTGTCGAAAATGGCGTTTTCCCTCTCAAAGGCAACATATGTAATGTTATTAAACACAGGTCCAGTGATGTGCATCTAATTGTGTGAATACCAGGTGACTCCACTTCGTAAAGACATCTTTCTATATGACCACTATATATAGTGTTATATGACCTTATGTTGTATTTTTAATATGTATCATTTTAGCCCTGCTTCGCCTTTTAAGAGCAAAATGGTCAAAAGTTCATCTTTTTTTCTAGCAGTTGGCGAGCCTTGATCTTCATAACTAGATGTATGTGTAATATATCCTTGTAACTCTACTATTAACTTTGACATTTAAGTTTGCTTTGATTTAGCGTGTTAGCTTTGATTCATCTCATTTGGCATTGTAGCATGGGAAATGCTGTCCAAGGCGGTGGGATATGTTCTTTTAGCCCTCTCAGAATGCTTTAAGACGGGCCAAAGGGAGGCCTGGGATTCGCGTACCACCCTTTGCAATGGCCGTGGTCCTGCTCTTTTTGGAAAAACACAACTCCAAACAAGCAGAGCATAATTATGTGAGAAATATCTCCATCTGGAGCCTTTGGGGCTTTTCTGTGAGACTTTGACATTTAAAGAAAGCCACATATGGAGCGTTTCAAAATCATGATCGTTTGGGTAATATTTCTGTCGCTTAATCTGCAGAGCATGGCGCTGGCAACACTAAGGTCATGGGTTTGATTCCCAGGGAACGAACTGATGCACATGCATTGAATAAAAGCATCTGCCAAAATGCATAAATGTAAATATAAAACGGCAATGTTGCTCATGGTACATGAAACATCAAGCTACAAAAATAATACTGCCTTTTGTTTTACTAGCATGGTAATCTGGATTTATTATATGTGAAAATGTGCCATTAAAATGTCATTCAATGGTTGCAGGGTGGTTTCACTGGCATTTAGAGTGGTCCCCGAGTTTTTCTGTTCGGTTGTTAAGGTGTTCTGGGTGGTTGCTTATTGGTCAGAAGAGCACAGCCTCAAGTCTCTTGTATTCTGGTCTCTAGATTCCTCCTACAATGTAACCACTAACAAGCCATATGCTTCTGTTGAAAGCCCAGAATGAAAATAGCGTGTAAATGTCACCAGCCCAGACACTTCAGTAATTGTGTCCTACTGAAGTGAAGTGCAAGTTAACCATTCAAAGCAAATGACTGAACCATATGGCTGCACTGCCAACAACAAAGCCAAAAATGTCCATAGAGACATTCAAGAGCAATGGCCATCGATCAGTGGTTTGTCCATCAAGTGGGGCCTTGACAAAATAAATAAAGAAATATTTAAATGTAAAAAAGTATGTAAATGTAAAAGCCCTCCGTATTAAATAGAGAGTGATAGCTTCATATACCCAACAATATATGAAAGTATGAGCATGAAATAGGCTAAATAGTTTTCATGTTGGTTTTCGAATGTCTCATAAAATGAGGTTTTATGTTTCACTGCACCAAACTATGTACAGTATAAGTTTTGTACACTTTTGTTCACGGTTTTGAGGATGTCAGAAAGTTACACCATAAATTAAACCATTTTTTTTACTTGTTAGCTTTCATCTCATTTGTTTTTTGTGACATGGAAAATGCGGCATTTAACTTTTCGTTTCTTCTAACCATATAAATATTCATCTAAGTACTGTAGAGCTTGATTGGGCACAGCACCTTTGACATCAACAACAGGGAAAGTGTTTTCTCCTTACTTTAAATGTTGATAAGCCAGTTTATTTTGCCATTATCATAATGACACACTACTCAATTATTTTAGTTTTTCCCTGCTCTTTGGTGACCCAATCAGAACGTACCAGCTGAAAAGCACTGCTTTAGATTATGGTATGGAAATGCGTTTGACATCTGCGATGTGTTTTCACAGGAGTAATCAGTGTAAGCGAGTCAGAAGGAGTTATGGTCTTGTTTTGAACATTCGCAGACACTTGAAACATTTTAATCAAGGACCAGACCTAATCTGAGCTTGGGAAGCCAACCATCAACTTGTAAATACAGTCAGTGCGTCTCTGTTGTGAAATGAAGAGAACAGATCTTCAGGAATCAGGAATCATAGTCGTGTTTTGAAACAGGACCTATAATCCATTCCTCATGCGAACAGAGCAGTGATTGAATCAAATAAAGCTTGTAATGGATTTAAGGGCAAAGGGAAGTCACAATCATCATCGTAGAGATGTATCGCCAGTTACTCTACAAAATAATGCATGCGCTGCTCGCAGATGATCATTTTAAGAGGCGGTGGGCTGATGACTTATAAATGAAACTCCTTCAGGTCTCTTCTCATCTTCTCTCTCTGTCGTTTCATGCTTCAAACTCTTTGTTGCTTTGGCCCCCCCCAAACACATAATCGTGTTTAACGCCGAGACCTCGCGTCCTCGAATTCTTTTGAAGTTTTTTAAATGTGACTGGAAATGGAAATCATAAATTCGCAGTTCATTAAATTCTCCTGCGCCGGAGACGTCTGCCTGGCAGTATTGACAGGTTGCCGTCCAGACTAGAAGTCTGAAACAGTCCCAGCTCTCTATCTGAAGGGAATAAAATCAAACGTGTGCTTCTGAGCAGCGGCCCAGGTCTCTGCCTGCTCCAGCGACTGTAGGATTGGTTCATCTATAATTAACTATTAAACTTCATTGAAGGAGAGTTTGGAAAAAGATGACAGTTCTGCCCTTGGATAAGAGATACAGCGAGAATAATAATGCTCGCTCACCCAGGGTTCGGTAGGATGCTTTTAGATAGATCTGCAAATAATTACGATTCGCAAACAAATACGAGAACAGAGGTCCCGAGCTGCAGAGCTTGACTCCTTTGCCTTAGGAGAAGGTCTTAATGAGTCTCTTTAAGCAGCTGGCTTCTTTCAGACACTCCTTTTTCTTGCCCCCTCTCCATTGTAAGCTCTTTCCATCTGTGATTCGGCCCATCAGACAGACCGCCAGGCTGTGACTATCTGTCACATTGATCTGAGATTATGGTATCAGTGTAAACACAGAGAGAAAAACACTAGTCGATGGGGTCCCTGTAGCTTCCAGTGATGCATCAGCCTTTGTTTCTCTGTGACCTGTGATAATCTCAGGGGAGAGATCACAGCTTCGGTCCTTGTATTGGCTTGTTTTTCTGTTAGCAAGAGCAGTATGCTTTGAATATGTTTTAGATGCTACAGCTTTTGGGCAAGTCAGAGTTTGTTGAATTGGGTTGGCCATAATTGATGGACAAGAAGTTTCAGTTTGGACAAGGGTGTTTTTTTATGTCTCATAAATGTGTTTAATTAAATTCATGATGTTTTGCATAACAATCTATTATGATCTTCAGCAGATAAGTGAACTGTGACGACTTTTTCATTAGAAGTCAATCACACAAAAATCAGTATGCTTTAAGTTTATTCTATTTAGTGTACTTAAGTACAATTCAAGCATATTTTTATTAATATTGTTAATATTGTATACAAATATCAGTGTACTAGTATACTTGTGTACTAATCAATACTCCTTTGGACTAAATTAACCCACTTTCTAGTATGTAAATGTGTACTTTTAAGAATACTTTAGTTATAACAGTAGTAAACCTTGAGTACACAAGTTCAGAAACTACTAGTTTGGTAGTTTTGTTCTTCTTCACTTGTGTTTTTTTGAAACTCTGTACAGAAATACCATAACATATAAGCATGAAAACATGAATACTAGGAGCACAAATATACTGTAGCTTAAATATATTTAGACAAAGAAGTATAAGTCAAGTATACTTAAATGTAATTTTAAAGTGCCCCTATAATGCCAATTTAAAGGTTGCTAATAGTGTTTTATGAGTCTCTTTAAACAGGTTAAATGTATGCAAGGTCAAAAAACACTTTAGTTTTCTCCAAAAATAGATTTAATATTTAATTTTACCCTATTTCTTAATGATTCGTAAACGACTCGTGTGAAGCAGTTCGAAGAATCAGTCTGTCTAAACCCCGCCTTCCAGTGAGCCCTCACTGCTGTGATTGGTCAGATGGCGCAGTCTTTTATGATTGTTTTACCGCTACAGCATGTGTCGGAAAATGATACGTCCATTGCCATAACAAGATGTTCGCGATGCAGAACACGGGTGGACATTATGCAAATATGTTACTTTGTGACGTGACGTGACGAATTGCTGACGACTCGTTTTGGCGATTTTTTATTTTATTTTTTTTTGATAGACAAAAAATTAATTTATCATGCGCTGTCGCCATCACAACTTTACAGATAGTTTATGTTCACATGAAAAGGCATAACAGGGGCACTTTAAGTATATTTCTGATAAGTACATAAGTAGTCTAAAAGCATAGTTTCTATAAGTATACTAATAGCAAACTTGAATAAACTCCTTTTTTCATAAGGTTGATGCTCTCCCTGTTTCATTTAAGTGGTTGTTTGATGCCACACTTTTAGTTGAACTCACAACAGAAATCTATGGATCAAGTTGACAGAGAACATTATAGCATCTAAACCAGGTTTAGCTGGTGTTTATTTGTGTGTGTGTAGATCTGATCTAATATTTCCTACTGCTTAGCACCAGCCTGGAAAATTGCTTCGTTATAAAGCATGAATATTTAAAGTGTAAATTGTTCTAAATAGTGTTATGTATTCATTAGAGTTGTTTGAGATGTTTTGCGTATGCCTGGAGACCTTTTTGGGGTTGTAACAGCAAAGTGCATTGAAAGGCCTGTGCAAACTCTTCCCTTACTGAATGTTAATAAGAGCCTTGACAGCTTTTGCACAGCATTACTGAGAAATACATGATATGAGAAATACATTTGCACACTTCTGTATATGTGTTATGTTAGCGTTTCAAGACAGATTGTAAATAATTGCTAATATGTTATTTGCGAAGCCACTATGGTATTTATATTGTAGTTCATGCATTGATAAAGTCGCTGGTAATATCATATTCCACTGTTTGTTTGTTTGTTTGTTTGTTTTTTTGCTTTGGCATAAACAGTTTTATTAGTTTACTAGTTTTCAGACCTAAAACGTCTAACATAAACCCTTATAAAAGCAGATATGTTCTAGTTCCTTATTACAGTTACAGCTGAGCAGTGAAATGTTAGTTTAATTTACCCAGTTCTCTCGGTCCCAGTGGCCCAGTTCTAGTTAAGTTTGCCCAGGGCCTGCTGTAACTCCTTCAGGGAAACACTTCCTCCTTCCTGTGTTTGTGCAACGTGTGCTGCTTTACGAGGAGAAAGCTATTCCCAAAGCTGCTCTGTCTGGTCTGTATGGTGACGAAGATATCGTTAATTATAAATAATGATGATAAGTAAACTTTGTTTACTTTTTCTTCACGTTATACGCTTGGCAAATGTAAAATAGGCCCTTTTATGTTAAATTGAGATATATATATATATACTATGCTTATGTAATATAATAATATATTATATTACAAATTGTTCAAACAGACAAAGGGCAAAATTACTTATTGTGTTAAAATACAAACAAATCTGTGATAAAGAAGCAGAAAAGCCCTTTCTCAGACTCAGATTCCACATCTGTTAACCAAAGGTCAACCTTATTAAGACCAAAAGATGGAGAAAAAATGACCTTCTGCCTTTTTCTTTTCTTTTGCATGTGTATCACACCAATCAGTGCTATTTGCATAGACAAAGGTCACAGGGGTTGGTGTTTTGACAGAACAGCACATTCACGGTTCGTGTAACTGCGTCATATTTCTTTCAGTTGTTAGTTGATTAGTAGATTTAATAGATATTAAATTACGATTCAATCTATATACTTGTTCTTGCATTTAAAAAAGGAAACCAAACAAAACATAAGCTTCACATCAGTTTATTAAAAGTCAGAAAAATCAGGTTCTGAGCAAAAGTCTAGCATCCACCACTAGGTTTGGTATTTTGTACTGTTTCTAATGCGATGACAAGCATGCACTTCCACTGTAGCCCTCCCTGGCTTTCAGGCAGTTTCCAGCTTTCGCTGCACACCGACGGTGCATGAGTAAACAAGTGGGCAATTTTGAATTTAGCTTATGATTTGGCACAAATCTGTTTTTTGTTTGCTTTTTCACTTTCTTGGGACAGGTTTCTCATTCCTGGCCAATGATGACCGTGCCTCACTGGCACAGCTGTAGACCAGAGCGCTTTTTCCTGTCATAACATAATCTCTAATGAAGTGTCAACATAAAACAGCCTGGTCTGACCTTTGCAAAGGAATTTAATTTGCCTCCTTCTGGCATGTTTGACTCCATGTAGAACAATCTTGGATGGCCACATCTGAGGATACCCTGAGAAGTGAAGTACTTATTGGATTAGAGCACCGTGGCCTTTCATGAACTCATAAATAATGCTGAGCATGACTGATAACTCTGAGACAGAGCCGAGTAATAGCCCCGTAGGTGAAGTAAACAAACCCTTTCTTTCCTTGCTCATTTTCTTTCTATTTATATCTTTCTATCTGCGTCTCTCTTTAAGTGATGTAGTCTATCATCAATTGGTTCTGTTGTCTCTTTGTTTGTTGGCTCTCCAAAAGAACATCAACTAGCGCGGAAAGGTTTTTATTTATTAAAAAAAAAAGAAAAAAGAAATACCATATCTATTTAAGCAATATTCAACATAAAAATAGTGTCATCTGATATTTTCAGGACTTAAACTAGTAGCATGGCATGGGCTCTTTATTTTTATTAATTTTTTCTCCCCTTAAAATTACAATTCACCCAAAAATAATATAATTTTAAACTAGTGTGTTGTAATTTTTACCCATGCAACAGGAAAAAAAAAATCTCCGTTTAGATCACGCAGTATGTTTATTGTATAGAAAATAGCTTATGTTATACCGATTTTGAACATGAGCACAAGTGTAGAGTTTCTATACTATGGATGTTTGCGCTACGTAATAAAAACAGAAACTGAAAGCTTTTCATCTCACAGATTTGAATTATAACAATTCTAAGTGAAAAAAGGGCAGAAAAGTGAGTTATAAACTCACCAGATATACATTAAACTTACATCTGCGAAAAAAATGGGACTTTGTTTTTGTTTTGTTTTGTTTTATTTTGTTTTGTTTCGTTTCTTTCGTTTTAGTGGACGTGCATTTGTTCCAGGCAATGCAAATGCCAGGAAACCCCATTGTCATGCAATCCAATCAGAGAAGGGCTTATTGACAAGTCAGGTTTGACATGTCAGGTTGTTTCCCGAAAATGGAGCATTTTAGTGCTCTTCATTATTATTATTATTATACGCATAAGGAATGTGAAAATCACCCCCGTGACTAATCTACAGTGAGCTTCACTTGGTGTGCACAAACATCACTGCTCTGTCTTTTTCTCCTGCTGTTGAATAAAATCCATTGTACAATAATAAAACATCCTGTCTCTACATCTGTGTCGTCAGAAACTTGTGCGTTTTGACGTGTGTCACAATGATTTGACGAACTTTCTCCTCTGTTCTTTATTTCTAAAGCCTCCCTGGAACAACTCCGCGGACCGGTGAACCGACCAGTCACTCCAGCGGTGCCTCGGGCAGCTCGAGCGAATCAGAGAGCAGCTCAGAGTCAGACTCGGACAGCGAAAGCAGTTCTAGTGACAGTGAGTGCAACCGAGCATCCCGTGCTGCCACACCAGAGGTACTGATCACTGTACTCCTCTCAAACTGTCACAACTCTTCATTCCATTCACTGATGCCTCATATTACAGGTGTTTCTCAGTTCAGTCCAGACACTACAGCATAGGACCAAAGATATGTGGAAACCCCCTTGTAATTAACAAAGTCCTTACGATTTTTTAATAGCACTTTTGCTTTAAGCTGCTTTAAAACAAGTTGCTGACACCGCAACCTCAAGATATTGGAAGCCTCATCAAGAACAACATGAGTTAGCTAGTTCGTATGATTTTGTACCAGAGTGACGGGTAAAATCATGTGAATGTTTATGTGGTCATACAAATTCGTATGAATAAGCCACCTCATGAAAGATGTACACACTGCCATGAAATCGGCCTGTCAAGACATGCTCAATTCATTTTTCTATAAAATAATAATTACAGCAAATAGAGGTATGCAGGTTTTACCTGAGACATTTTTACAGGTGCTGTATTGCAAAATAAATGAATTATCTGTAATCTGAAAATAAAATACTGTATATAAATGGTCTATTGTTGTAGTTTGTCATATTTGGTGGTAGACTGTTAAAATTTTAGCATTTAATGATTAAATAAAAACAACATTATTAGTACTGTAATTATATTAATTATTACTGAATTTGGGGGATAAATTGTCTAATTCTTGTGTGAACATAATGTATGTTCATGAGGGGGAAAAAAATATCACTTAAAAATATTATTTCCCCCATTTTTTACTTTTTTTTTTAGGTGAGGCATGACCTAGAAATTTTTTAAAAGGTTTAGTTATTTAGTTATTTATAAAGGTTTAGTTATAGCCCCTTCTGTTTAGTGTTCTTTACAGTTTTGCTCAACTTCTGAACTCTGGGCCCTGAAGTAAATAAACACCAGTTTCTGCCATTATTTCCCTTAGATGATTATTGCCGGGCCCATTACCAGTCATTTCAAAAGAACCGAGATGAATTTAGCTAAGTTTATTTTCTCCTTTAGCTAGGAAGCCTTCCCTCTCTGAGTTTTCTCAGCATGGGTTAGGGGTAGGATTTTTGAAAGGATCTCCTCAAAGGATTAATTGGCAGCTTTAAAGTTGTCCCGCAGTAGCCTGCCCGGGGCTCCCTAAGAGCATTACACAAGAGTAAACATCTCCCGGTTCTCATCGCCCCTTCTGTGTGTATAGCTTTGCTCTCTGCCAGCGATGGCCAATGGGAATCCATATCTTAGCACTGCAAGCGGTCTGGTCTGCAGAAAGATGTTTCTCTTTCAAGCGGCGCCGCGCAGCCTTGATGCCTCAGTGGCGAAATATTGGGAGGCCTGTCAATTTCGACACGCTCAATTGTTAATTTATCATCTTTGCCGGTGCTTTCAGTATAAAATTTGCTAGCTCGTATTGGCGGAAATGTGTCTCTGACAGATGGAGAATGTGGCTTTCGATTGTGAAATATCATAGGAGATGGCCTTTTGTCTCGAAACGTGCCATCAGGTCTGATTGGAAAATACACTGAATTGAATTTCTAACCCTGTGAGTTTAATGCTTAATATGGATGTCCACTCATTTCCACAGCTTCCTTTTCTGAATGATTTTCTATCATTCAGAGCATTCAAGGCAGTGTTTATGGGTTCGTGGGAAAGATTTACTTGTGTCTGGAAACATAATGGTACACAACAATCGGTGTGAGATAATATAGCTGATGAAAACATCTCCACAACGAGAGCTGTGAGCAGTCATCAGGACAGTACTCACAGCATTTCCTCTGTTATTCAGACATTTTACGACTTCCTCTCTTAATGGCCTTTTCATCATAGCGCCAGCTCATTGGTCTGTGAAAGTCATATGATGGAATCATCAAGCTTCTCATGAATCAACACTGGAGACAGATGAAAGCTGTGCCGTTATGCGTCATTAGAAATTTGGTTTCCATGTTATTTTCCACATGCATTCATTCACATTGTATAGACCCACATAATGCATGTAAAACATGCAACAAATATGATCAGGTTTCCATCTCATTGTTGCTGAGGCAGTGCCGTCAATATTCTTGTTAACTGTTGTGCTATGAATCTGCTTTGTCCTTTTCCACCAGCCTGAACCTCCATCAACAAACAAGTGGCAGCTAGATAAGTGGCTAAACAAAGTTAATCCTCACAATAAAGCACTAATTAACACCCAGTCAGATAGTCATGGGCTTAACAGTTCTCAACCTGATGAAAGCCAAGCCTCAGACACCCAGAGCTCCAGCAAGAGCAAGCCCAGCACAGCACTGGCACCAGCAGACACAAAGGAGAGAACGTTGCTCAGTCCTATCCGAGAGAAAGCCAAACCCAAGACGGGTCAGAAGGCTCCAGACAGCAAAAGCACCAAGGTGAAATCACCAGCCTCAGTGGAGCTTGCACCCCCCAGGAGAAGCACTGGAAAGAAGCAGCCCAAGAAGGTGGAGCGATCTTCCAGCAGCGAGGAGCACAACTGGCCAAGACCGGGAAACTCCAGCTCAACCCCGAAAGAGAAAGAGCCCCCGCCTTTAGAACCGCCGAAACCTAGGGGGAAGGGCCCTGGGGTCAAGACGGCCCCAAGAAAGGAACCTCGGACCACCACGACAAACACCGCACCAACGAATATCACTCCGATTCAGGATAAAAAGAAGCACCGAGGACCCAACAAGATCATCCCCAAGTCTAAGGAGTTCATCGAGACAGAGTCTTCTTCATCCGAGTGTCATTCGGACCCAGAGGAGCTCACTAAGGTTCAGCTTCCCTGTCCCGGTCCCAACACCTTAAGCCTGAAATCCAAGGATTGCAACAGCAATATCCTGAGTGTTAGCAGCCTTACCAGCACAAGCAGCACCTCTATTCCTGATCCAGGTGCTTCGGATCTCCTGGAAGAGCACCTCTTTTCTCCTATCCCCATTGTACAAAATGAACTTTTGTCACCACTAAGAGATTTTGAGGACATCAAGTCCCTTTGGGTTAAGATTGAACTCAGCTTCCTATCACGGATCCCAGGGCAAGACCCCCCGGAGCCTCCCCCAACCAAGGCCGAGTGTCGGGAGGTCAGTGTCAAGCACAGACGGCAACAGTCACCTGCCTCCATCCCTGCCGAAAAGAACCCTAGTAAATCCAAGAGGAAACACAAGGCAAGTTGTCAATGCTCTCACTCTCATTTCATGCACTATAATTATAATATGAAGGGCCGCAATTGCAAAATAATCATGTAATTATTATTTTAAGCAAGTAGTCATTTAACAGGTCCTTTTAGCGACATTCACTTTTTCCATGGAACAATTGCTTTGGAGTGCCTTGTTGAAGGACACCACCTTGATAGCTACAAGACCACCCCTTGCCAAGTTTAAATTGTGTAAATTATTAGTAACCCAGATATTTAATGGCCAAATGTTTTATTGTTTTTATAATATAGTACAGGCTCTCATCCAACGTCACATGTAAATCATAGACCTTGCTGTCTGCAGAAACATATTAAACCCTTAGCACCTGCGGGTACAAATGGTGACAGCTTGCAGCTCCAACCTTTTCACACCTAGTTCAGCTGAACATACAAGCAATCTTGAGCCAAATAACAAGTGCATGTAAACACATGATCTCAGATCCAAAGGATATAAATAAGCACAAATGAAACAGACCACCTCAAGAGGTTTGTTCATTAAAGAGTCCTTAAAAAGTCCACAATGCCAATACCTAGATTACTGAGGTTATTTGCAGCCAGTTCCCTATCTTGTTCACTTTAACTGAACTAGGTTTGGTACATATGAAGTCTACTATATGTGAAAACAAAGGTTGTCAAGACTTCAATATACACTGGCTGTACAAAAAATAAATAAATGTTGCATACTCTAATGAAGTGGACTCCAACCCTTTATCTAGAACCCTAATCAAACATAGCTAAAGCAAGATTGCTTGAAAATGCTCCTTTGAAGCAAGTTGAAAATTAAATTTCAATGGGGTTAGGCTCAAGACTTCATGCACTCTGGATTATGGAATATGGACAAACCCTAGGTTGTGTTGCATCGGTTAGGTTTAAAAGAATTAAGCCATAAACATATTAATCACTACAAAATGTTTCAATCCTAAAATCTAAAATATTTGCTTATTTAAATCCAACCTGCAACTTTTCTTTCCCCTTTGGTCAGGAGGTGTACCGTACACTTCCTGACCAAAGAGGAAAGAAAAGTTGCAGTTTGGATTTAAATAAGCAAATAGTTTAGATTTAAGATTTCAGTGCTATCCTAAAAAAACAGATTCTGCCTACTCTTGTACTATAAAAGATATATTTTTTTTGTTTTTAGTCTCAATG
>JAUCMT010000026.1:220323-241519 GCA_032357475.1 Enteromius thamalakanensis | reverse complement strand
CCGAAGTGAAGTAAACTTTAACGGACACTGTGTAGGGTACAATGTTGATTGGGAACACAGCCCATGCACGGAGCTCTTTTCTAATGAGCTAATTATCAGAATCAGATGCGTTAACAAAGAGAGAGATGCAAAATACGCAGAGCAGGGGGGCGCCAGGGTTGAGAACCACTGGGTTAGGGCATACGAGGGGTTCACAGCTGCTGTAAGTGCCTGCATCGACCTTACAAGATCCTCAGTCGTGGTTGTCACCTTATCGAGCTGATGATGGTGTGCAGAGAGCACGGACGCCTGGCGGGAAACTTCCATGACAACGTCAAGCAAAGCTGCTGGATCCTGATCTTCAGATACTCAGAGACATTCGGATCCATTTGCAAGACTTAAATAAATCCTTCAGTAATACGAGGAATACAATCTACGGAAAATCCAACGCAGCAGTCACAAGGCAGGCAAATGTCAACAGGGCAGGCAGCAAGAATCATAAACGAGAATAACAGTCCAGGGTCATACACAAAGGGGCAAACACAGGAGAAAACGCTCAGAAATCATGGGAACGCAAAGAATTCATGGGAACGCAATGAAGTTCAGAAAGTCTGCGCCTTATAAAGGCTAGAAATCACTGAGAATACTGACAACCCCTGAGACTGAACTAGCAGAGGTACGTGGGTATAAAAGGTCCGTAGGAACTAGAATGTGGGCGAAGGTTCTCGCTGCGACCGTTCGGAGAGGGCCACAGAGGCAATGTTTTCCTAAATACCCCTCAAAATAAATTAATAATCTCTTTTTATTTGCATTATTGGAGAAATATCATTATGCTTCATGGTTAGAAAATAGTAATGCATACCATAGAAAGGGGTTTAAATAACACTGGTACACAAGTGTATAGTCTCTATAAAATATTTTAAAAGGTTTATAAGCAAATATTGTAATTTCTAGTGAGGTATGCTGATCTCTAACAGATCAAAATCAAATCAAACTTTCACAACACAGCGAGGATAAACTTTAAACAATATTATTGTCACACCCATGTCTGTGTTTGTCTTTAGTTTAGTTTCGGTTTCGTTTCATGATTACCTGTGTGTCTATATTTGGTCTTGTTCCTGTTCTCGTTAAGTTAATCATGTATCGATACACCTGTGCTCCTCACCTGTCCTGATCTCTCCCTAATGTCCTCATGGTTAAAAGCCCGTTCAGTTTGTCTTGTCTTCTGACGGTTAACAAGGTTATTTTGGTGGTGTTGTGTTTCTTGTGATCCACGTTAGTAATTAAAGTTAAAGTTGAAATTGCCACGTTGAGTCTTTTGCCCTGTGTTGGATGCACAACCCTGACAATTATAATTCTGTTCTGTAATGTAGGGCTATCTTTTTTTCTCTGTGAACAAATAGTGTCCGAAAAAATAAAAATAAAAAAACACCAAATATATGAAATATAAATAGAAATCATACTGTATGTAGGCAGTATACTCTGCTGTCAGTAGACGTCGCTCAACACAGACCGGGAGCTGGAACCAGCGCTGGAGCAACACAGGCTTAGGTTAAAGTGAGTGATTTATTTTTACGGTGCATAAATAAAATATAAAGTATAAAGATTAGTAGCTATTTAAAATGGATTGAGGCGTTCGTTATGTCCCGCCCAGACTTCCTGTTGTAAAATTAAGATGAACACATCGATGAAAGCTTGTCGAGGTGATTCAATGTTAGTCGATAATCGAAGTGTCCATGCATGCTGTGGACTATTTTATGTTATTATTCATATGAATGTATAAGTGGCCCCCCTTTTTGCTTTTAGAGTTTTAATGAAGACCAGCGGAAACAGCTTTTGTTTGTGAAGTATCCTGCAGAAGAACAGATGGAAATGATTTACTGTGCTTGCGTTCTAATAGTTACTGCTTACTTGCATTTATTACTCATACTCATAAAGTCATGAGTATTCGTCGTGATTTTGTTGTTCTCAAAATAAGGCAAACAAGTTAGTTTTGTTTTGTTTGAAGAGCTGGAACTGTGAAGGTTGAATGGTGTTTGCATGGAGTGGGGTACACCACACGGTGGCAGTATGTGGTCAATTTAGCAAAAGCAATTTCCTTAAAGAATAGTTTAAAATAATTAAATAACAACGACAAATATTTCATAAAATTAATAAATAAATAAATTCAGAATCACGTGGATAATAAGATATAGTAGCCTGCGTGCTGTAAGTGTGCTTATTTAGTCCTTCACCCCAAACAACAATGCTATTCTATAGGTTTGTTTGCTCCTCAAAACAAAGCCTGCCTTGTATTCTTTGTATCAGTGTATTCTGGACTTTGCTTCATTGATTCCCTTTGATCCAGCTGGTACAGTGGCACAGCTTCGATTAGTGCTCCTCTCAGAACAGCTGCCAGTGTAACAGTGCTTTAGGTAAGACTCAATTATAAGCCTATATTTATAAATAAATATATATACACACACTACTGTTCAAAAACGTGGGGTCAGTAAGATATTTAATGTTTTTTAAAGATGTTTCTTCTGCTCATCAAGGCTCCATTTATAAGATAAAAATCCAGAAAAAAATGTAATATTGTGAAATACTATTTCAATTTAAAAGAAGTGTTTTCTGTGTGAATATATTTTCAAGTGTAATTTATTCCTGTGATACAAAGCATCATTACTCCAGCCTTCAGTGTCACATGATCCTTTCAGAAATCATTCTAATATGATGATTTATTACTAGAATTGTCAATGCTGGAAACAGTTGTGCGAGCAATATATTTTTTGGAACCTTTGATTTATTTATTTTTCCCTTTTTTTTACTCTGAAAGTGAAAGCTGAAATTTCCATCATGGGATTGGGAAAATGTTTGTTAGTAGTGCTGATATATCACAATATATATGTTTTATTAAAACACCATTAAAAAAAATTAAACACAAAAAATAATGGTCCTTAAAACAGTTTCCAAATTACAGGTTGACCTGTCTACCAAAATGTAGTTGCTTAATTTTGACTGAAAAGAGCTTAGTGAGTCCAATGGACTGATTCAGTGAGTCAAGTACTTATCAAACTGAGTCAAACTGATCACTCTTGAGTTCTGGAACGAATCACTGTAAGAATTTGTCAACACTCATTGTTACAAACTGAGAATAATTTAGTAAAAGTATATGGAAATGATCTTAAATATTTAAAGGGTCACAACACCCTAAAACATTTTTTTGAGTTGTTTACAGATATATACATGTTTTGCATTGCTTAAAACAGTAATATATGTCACTAAAAATGTTACAAAGTGGAAATTGGTAATTTTTGCGCTTTTTGTGACCATTTCGTGCATCAGGTTTTAAAAGTTACGTTGGAGCCTGTGACGTAGATGCGGGGTTTTTTAGGCTTATTCGCGTGGCTTCTACAGTACATATCTACGTCATCGGCTTGACGGCCCTATTAATGCATTATTAATGAGCAGTGTAACATTATTCATGACAAAGGACTCGTCTAATCCAATCACCATGCTTTGCATGAGCTATCTCAGCATTGGAAAGTAGCACTTGCGTCACTTCTTTACGTTGGCTGGCTTGCTGTTTCTGAGACATGGGTCGTGTTTGTGCCTTTCTAAATTGTAACAAAACAAAAGAGCTGTTTTCATTTCCCCAAGATGCGACCAGAGCTAAAGTTTGGATGCGTGCTGAACTGAATTGAATTGCGTGCAGATGACATATCACACGCACGGTTTTGAAATGATCTCGCGGCTCCCGTTTCTTCGCGTGTAGATCAGTGCGCTAGTGCCAGCATCAGTGGTGCGCTCGCGTATTATTGGCATAGATTTGCCGCCAAAGCAGTGGACCTGCACTGTCATGACTTTGATCAAATTGTGGGGATTCTGGTGGGGAGTCCACTTCCACTGCTCTAAGAACCGGTTTAGTTCTCTGCGTCGCTGTCCATCGTGCCAACGTGTGTGTGTTTACATTGTCGGTGTGCAAATTAGCAAAAAATTTTCACTTATTGTCACTGCCTCTTTAATGCAGTCTGAAACAGGGGGGTGTTGTGACCCTTTAAAGACTTTCAAATGAATGTCATGTTTGAGGGTGAGTGGACAGAACTGTTCTGTTAAAGGAAATCAAACATGGGCTCACTCCTGAAGGATCTTGCTGTCAGTAGTTTGCGGGTATCCAAAGTCCATCAGTTCATCCAGCAGCTCGTAGATTATGACAAAGTTATCTCTGATGCTCTCCTCCTCCAGTTCCTTAAAGTATTCAGAGAAAACCTGGGGAAAAGACATCACATTCCTGTTAGAATAAAGCAAGAAGGGTTGGGAATCATTTGAATTTGATTAATTCCAAATTATCACCTCCGATTATTAACTATTCCCATGTGGATACATTTTTTTAGACATATTTATTTGTGTCTTTTTTTTCAAAACATGTAATTGCTGCTGAACAGCTACATAAAAACATGTTTGTTTGTGTGCAAAATAGAGCTGCACCATTATGGATACACTGAGATTGTTTTTTTTTAATAGAGATTTCACAATTCTAAAGAAAAAATGACTCATTTAAGATTTACTTGTTTCATTAGTGGATGAATCACTGTTTTTGAATGAATCTCTTGAATGAATGATTCAAAGGCAATTGCATGTATCTGATTTTGGAATTGATAATGTATGCTGTGATAAACGGATATATTAACTAATTAGTAATGGTCCAATAAGACTGAATGTGTAACATACCTGAACAATTTTGTAGAGGAAGGAGAAGACCAGGGACACGCAAGCATTCTTCTTAGATGTTGCAACAACTGTTTGTCAGCAGGTTAAGGGACAAACAATGTTTAAAAAGACAATGAACCAATAAAATGATTAACAGGTCACAACAAACATGCTGCAAAATTTTTCCAACTTATATTTATATAGCAATATCTAAATGATATTTTAATAATGTATTATTAAATCGTTTAACTTAACTGAAAAACGTAATGATAATTATACCAATTAAAATCATGAATACTACTTAGTTCATTAGTGTCATTTTTATTATTATCATTTTATAATGTGATTTAAGTCAGCTCAGTTTTATAATTAAAATCTAATTAAATAATAGAAAAAAACAAAGTCAAAATAAAATACATTTATATATTTTTTTATATTTTCCTCGTAGAGGAATAACCAGCTCTAAGATGAATCAGAACATTACAGCAGTTTGATTTAAATTGAAATTAAAGCATAAAATAATAAATATTAATTAATTCAAGTCATATAATTACATCTTACGCAATTTATTAAACAACACTATAGTATATATGTTTTTTTAAATACATTTTATTTTAACAGTAAGTTTTATTATATTTCAGTTTACATGAATTTTATTTCAATAAATGTAATGAAAATAGTTTTAGTGTAGTTAACTAGAATAACCCTGGTCTGTATTGACAAAACTACATTTCTACACATAGAAAAAGAATGGGATTTTGAGTTCTAGTTTTCTGGAGGTCTGGAGGATACGGTACAGGTTATTGTGTTTGATCCACATGAAGCGAACTCCCCCGTGAGCCAGGATGGGTGAAAGTGTTCCCTCCTCCTCTTTATCCATCAGCAGGGTCATGAAATGCTCGATCTCGGACATGTCCACATCCCCGCGGTAATTACGGCAGATCAGCACCTGAAACACACAGATGGCCCTCGTAATGCACAGAAGTTCAAATTACTCACACTCACTTCATACTGACCCAGTTACACTAGAGTAACCATAGAAACCCAGGCCAGGAATGAACAGCTTACCAGATTAAACAATCAGACTAGTTTTACAGTAAATGCACGCTTTGTCTGACACTGTTTTACAGTGTACAGCAATCTCATTACTTGCAATTCAAACGTATTCTGCTGTCAGATTGAAGTCCATGATTTTGCAAAAGTGTATACAAAAATGTATGTAAGGGAAGATTAAATGTGCTATAATTTCATGCAACTCAATGTGCTTCACAAAACAAGCTAAATATGAATTATATCCTGTTAAATAAACTAAAGCATTAATTGGTGATAATAACTGACTTTTGTTTGACAGTACTATATCAAAACATCACTTAACAATAAGCATTAAAGTATTTTATATCATTATCACAGTTCATATATAATAAAAATAAAATAAATATTAATTGCTGCATCAATACAGTAAAATCTTAAAATAATCGAAAGCTTTAACTAAAATTAAAAATAACCTCAAGCTAAACTGTAATATATAAAACAAAATTAAAAATGACAAAACCAAAACTTTATATAAAATAACGAATGAATATAAAATTAAAAATACATTTAAAAGCTATAAAAGTAATTAAAAATGGAATTCCAAGAATGTTAATGCCGTAAAAACAAGTGAAAGCTGAATTACATCCCATTAAAACAAAAGCAAGAACACAAAAAAAGCTTCAAAATAAGCTTAAAGACACATGTCTTTTCCGTATTCTTTAGTGATTAATAATGCTTTACTTTTGACTGACAGTTGCTGTTAATAATAATAATAAGCAGCTGTTTGAGGAGTGGATTTCTATTTCAACAGATCTCAGCTTCATTGTCTAGGATCCGAATTTTTAAATCACTCAGAGCGAAAGACTAAATCTAAACATGTTGACTGATTTAAATGAAGAATAATCTTAAATCATGTTTAAATCCCCTCACGGTAGTGTTTGATGTGGATTAGCTTTAGCCTGCTGTGCTAGTGAACCGTTATCTTACCTTCCCCTTCAGATCTAACACATAAACAGCGCTCGCCGACATGTCTGCGCCTTCCTCAACCGCTTTTTTTGGTTAATCTACAGAAGTTCACTCACTTCTGGCGCATTTGTTAGTTTAATCAAGAGCTGTCATCCGTTTTAGACCCTCAAAGAAGCCCCATAATCAAATAGCGGATGGGAGAGATTTTGAGGAACCGGGTGGCGCTGCTGCGGTGAGAGTGAGCAACTGTAGCGCCCTCTGCTGCCCTGGACGAACGACAGAACTACAGTAAAGACCGCAGTGACCAGTGTTGCCAAGTTCATGGTTTCCCCTCAAAATGGGGTTTCCCCTTGGAATGCGATTTTGGGCGAGTTTTGTTTAGTGAAAGCTCTGAAAGCGTAGTGTATGTCAATTTTTTTTTCATTTAAATAATTTCAATATTACATTTATAAAATTAATATATTTATGTATTGAAAATTATTTTGCAATTAAATTAATATTAACATTATTATTATTATCATATGAATGTGATATTTATTTATTAAATTAAAGAATACATAGAATTTTAAAATAATTTATATTGTTTTATTCATTATTTTTCTTTCCACTAGATGGCGCTCGATGCTAAGCAGTGCTCAACTTATATTACTTTCCAAGAATAATAGCCTCTATGGACTGAAACACGACCACAGTTTACATCAAGGGGGTTTATACTTATTTTGGTATCATTTAACATTTTATTTCATAGCATTTAGTAAGAATTAGAATACAACAAAATGAAGATTCAGCCAAACTGAATACAAAAAATAAGATATGTATATAATAATAAAGCTGGAAAAAATTATTGATTGAATTAAAAAAATGAAAGTAAGTGGTTGCAATCAATTTACTTTAGCGACATTTAAATACACTTAATTTGTCTATTTAAAATTAAATTATTAAATTATTTGCATCCACTTACCTTTTTAAGGTTTTAAAAATTCTAATAATTCTAATTCTAATATTAAAATTTCATTTTGGCTTATTTCAATGAAAATTTTTTCTTTCTTATTTCTAGTTGTAGTGGGTGTTGATAAGCCAGGTTGAAGTGTGTGTTTTGCAGGCCGTTGTTCAGAGTCCGGTTTGTTTCTGACGTCAGACCTTTATTTGTGGCTGAGACAGAGACGGTTTGACCTTGACGTTTACTGTGTGTATGGGTTACGAGGAGCAGAGATATCTAAATGTGAAATTGCTTCTTAATAGAACTAATCGTTGTGAAAAGCACTAAGAACTGCCAAAGACAGTCAAGACTGGTGAAATCTCTGCTGCACAAAACTTAGTTCTTCCCATTCTGTTGCAATGATTTTATCTCATGTGGTGCAACACTGACTGCTTAAATCCATTTTTAAATCACTTTTATGTTTTTCTTTTTTTTTTTTTTTTGCAGTGTTTCCCTTTCAGTTCAGAGTTTTACAACATTTGAATGATTTAAACCTTTTCCATTGTTAAAGAACCTTTTGTGTAAAGATTCCATGGATGGTATTATTCCTCAGATGTCAATAAACTTTGTTTTAAGTCTACAGTAGGTCAGACATTCACACCCTTCATCTGACCAATCACTGACAGACAGAGACAGAGACATCCATTATCCATCAGAGGATTGTCCAGAGCCTCTCTTTGTCTTTTTTATAACCTCTTCACTGCTTTCCAGACTAATATACAGCTGAACATCTCTGAAATCATTGAACAAACATACAATTTCCATTTCCTGTATTATATTATATTACAATTTTGGGTTATAAAAATCACAGTTACATCTTGTGCAGTTAATCTCATGAAAGTTTCATTTCATTTAATATGTAATAATTTAATTTTTAATTTAATTTAATGTAATTTAATTTGACAGTTTGAACTCAAATTTAAATAATTTAAATGCATGTAACCTTTGAGACATTTTACACTCATATAAAGTATTTTTATTTTTCTGATTTGTTTATTATTTATATTAAAATATTCAAGTATTTAAAATATATATTTCAAAATAAATTGTACATATTAAAACATTAATTACAAATATTTAAAATATAGTAATATAATAAATATTTTAACCAGTTCACTATAAAACATTTAATTATGTATTTATTTGCAACCCTGAAATGTGTGTAATCTTTATATTTAAGGCAATCTCAGAAGGCATTGGGATTTAAGATTGCTGACAGAGTTGAGGCTATTTACTTCTTTCATCAACTTTGAATATAAGCAGGAAGAATATATTGATTAAAAACAGTAATTCAAATTATACACAACTTAATGCTTTCATGTGTTAATATATTTTTATACTTAGAAATATTTGGATAAAGACAAACACAATAAGACTGCTGATGTAGGAAGAGAGGTAGATTTTCTGGCAGCTCAGAAGGTTTTGGAAAGGATCCACTGATGGTTTTCGAGCCGTGGACTTGAGCTGCATCTTGTGAAAGGCGTTTGCTCTATAATTAGACACGCATTTGAAATATCATCTTGCGTTAGCGTGAAGCTTCTTGCACATGTTTTGTGAAAGTCACAATCTGCTGACACGAGCTCAAGTTACACACGGCTCTGAACTGTTGCAGGTTTATTAACCCTCTGAAGCCTGACATGTAAAATAATAGTTTGAAATGGAATTTATTATGTCTTTTGACAAACTGTAAAAGACAGTTTGCATAAGTGTTTTATGTTTTGCATCACATTTTATCTAGCAAGTTTTTTTATGAATTATAGAGAAAATATGAAGGAATAAAAATATGCAATTTGGTGCAAAAAGTGCTGAAATTCAAATGCTAATAATGCAAATCAATTCAATGTTTAGAATTGTATAGCAGATACTTACATAAATGAATATGTATATCAGTTGTCACTTTATATACTTTACACTGTCTTAGTAAGATATATATTATTTAACTGATCCGTGCAATGCAATGCAGTACAGTGACACTGAACAAGTAATGCCTGATGATCATATTTAAGACTCACATTTGAATATGATTTCATAGAGAACCTAGTCACTGTAAAAAAAAAAAAATGCTATTTCACATTTTCCATTTTAATAAACCTTTTCAGTCTCAAACACTAAAATTTCTAAAACTAAAAAAACTAAAACACTATTTTCTTGAAACTACATAAAAACTCTTGTCAGACCAACAAAATATTGTCCCAAATAGTCTAAAACGAAATGTTCATGTTATGGCTTTGTGAGTTCCCAGCATGCATTGCAGCATGAATAAATTATGCAGCTAATGTTATAGGATTATTGTTTTACTGTTTGCTAATTTCATTAAAACTTTTTTGTTGTTGTTTTTTTCATTATTGTTCGTTATTTATTGTACTTTGATGTAAAGGGCTCATCTTTTGAACATTGTTGATTATCACCGTTCTTGAGGTTAGTGTGTCTAGTTATTTTTTAATTTTTCTTAATATAACCAATGGAAGTCATGTTGAGATTATAATCTCTTTTTCAAATAGTCTCTGGCCAAGAAAGGCAACACTTAAAAATGTAAGTAGAAATACAGAATTAGAGAAACCTCATCTACATTAGACAAAAATATATCACGCAACATAACACAGCACAATTCTTCCTGCAAAACCTAACAGGGACAAAGATTAAATACAACAATAGACAAAATATGTCTTTTATGCCAAGCCTTATTTCTATAATAAAAACTTAATTTAACTTTCAGCTTTTTTACCAAGTTATGGGGTTTAAATGAGAGCTTTTCATCTAATAAAAAACACAAATAATTATAATACGGCATTCTTTCAGTTTCCTGGTCATATAGCCTGACAATCTGAGGCAAATCCTGTACATCAGGAGAATGAGTCAATAACATAAATTTGGTCTTTTCACACTTTAGTACCAATTTTAATTGAAGTAGATTTTTTTTGTAAAATTGTAAAAGCATCCTGTAATTGTTGCAGTACTGTATATGATAGTATCATCTGCATAGAGATGCAAATATCATTTAAGTAGAATTTAAACAATTGAGGCCCTAGTAGGAAAACTTGAGGGACTCCCAACTATTAATTCTGCCTCCCATGACATAATGCCTTCACATGTGACACAATGTCATGTTTTGTGTCTGTCTGCCTTGTCTCCCCCGTCTTGGTCCATTTTGGTTTAGTCCTGTCCTGTCTAGTTTTGGTTTCTCCCTGTCATTATGTTTGATTAGTTCATTTTGTACACCTGTGTTTACCAGCTGCCCTCACTTTCTCTCATCCTTGTATTTAAGCCCTGTGTTTTCAGTTCTAGTTAGTCAGTGTTAAAGTTGCATGTATTTGTGTTGTGGGTCTCCTTGTTTTTTTTTGCTGCCACGCCAGCCTTTTGTTTTGTTTTGTTGTTTTTAGTTTTGTTCAATAAAAGTTTGTATTAATAGTTTGTAATGTCAGGTTCAGCAAGGCTCCATTTAGTTAAAAAATACAGCGTATAGAAAAAATAATATTGTGAAATATTTTTACCATTCAAAAAATGTGTTTCTGTTTTAATATACTTTTAAATATAATTGATTTCTGTGATGCAAAGCTGAATTTCCACCAGTCATTACTCCAGTCGAAAGGGTCAGAAATCATTCTAAAATGCTGATTAATTATTAGAATTATCAATGTTGGTAAAGTTGTGATGGCAATTTTTTTTTCTCTCTTTGGAAAATACCTTTTTCAGGATTCTTTGAATAGAACACATTTATTAAAAATATTCTTTATTTTTTTATTTTTTCTTAATTATTTTTTTTTTATTTTCTAAATCTTTGCCATCACTTTTATATTAAACTACAAAATTGTTATTTTGCATCGCAAAAATATTTTACAATTTTTTGATCAGATAAATGAACATAAGATGATCCTTAATAAGTTTTTTACTGGTATATATATATATATATATATATATATATATAGCTATTCACATTATACTGAAACACTGCAGGAATAGTAAAATAAAAAAACACACCTAACACTGACACATAGCGCTAACACCAAAGCTCCTGACAGTAAAACTCTTTTTGTTTGTCTGGTTTCAACGGCAATTGCTTCTGTGCTTAACAAGATTAAGAAATGCTGGACAGATTCATGAAATATTAAGGACAGGAAGAAAAAGAGGTCCTAAGTGCAGAAAAGGAAAGGTCCCATCTCACCACTGGCAATTATATTTGCCAGAAAAGCCACTATGGGTCAATAACATCCACTGAGAGGAAGAGCTAATTAGCCAGCAATTAAACCCCCTCAAGAGGGCAAAGAGAGACCCAGTCACCCAAAGTCTCCAGGCCCATTTCATGTGCAGCTGAGTAATAAACATCCCTTTGCTCTATTGACCTGCAGGCGCTTTGTCCAGATTCACTTTGTTCATAGGTCACTATAAAGTGGAGCGGGACTCAATGAAGACTTACTTGCTACATAAAGATATCGAAGGTTTTGTAATTACTATTGTATTGCATGTAATACTTTTGCATGTTTAACCTTAGCGTCTAGCAGATGTATTTGGACTGTACTGTAAAAACAAAGTTAGGGCAGAATCTTGCAAGTACTAATACTAATAGCTATTTTTTATCTCATAATTGCAAGTTAACTTGTTTTAAAGTCAGAACTGAGAAAAAAAAAAGTTTGTTTTTATAATACTCAATAAAAACAATATGCAAACCTTCTGCTTGCAAACCTATGCAGAAACTTTTCTTTTCCGAATTGCATGATTTAAGCTTGCAGCTGTGCTGTCGTTATAAGAAATAAAGTCAGAACTGCAAGATGCAAACTTGTGAAATAAAAACATACATGCAATTTGCAGATACAGATATTTTTATGTATATGGCCAAAAAAGTAGGCTCTTATAACAGTATAACAGACTCTTGTACAAACATACTTACATAAAAAGCATATAAAAATAATTTGACTTTATAACTCCTACCAGGGGCATTGCTAGTGGGGAGAAAAGGGTGACAGAGTGCATAGGGCCCAGAGGTCTGGGGGGCCCACAATCGGGAACACAGGGACATTCCATTGTGAGCTGATTGCCGAAACGATGGAGACCTTCGCGATATTGTTTTTAAATTACAGCACATGCAACACTGCAAAAGGCAAAGCAGCCCTTTATAAAGTTTGTTGTATTTTTCACTATCAATCAGTATTATTTTCTGTCCTGTTTTATTTATTCATTTATTTGAAGCCGCTATGACCCATCAGAACATTCATGGGCTCGATTTATTGAACGTGATTTTGTGGGGGCCCCATAGCAAATTTAGTGCACAGGGCCCAGAATTCCAAGCGGCAGCCCTGACTCCTACAAATATGTCTAAGGGGGCATTTAAATGCTTCGTTTTTATGATCAATGCAATGTAGTTTTTACTAATAAAGTATAAATTACCAATCAGAGAGAAAAAAAATCATGCATTAAGGTTAAAAGTGTCCAGTTTGTTCAAACAGCTTTGTCAAATAACATTAACAATGGAAAGTTGTTCAAAGAATTCACCTTCATCAAGCATTTTGACTGGTCATTATTGATTTCAATTATTCAGTTCGTCTTCAATCAGCCTGCAAAGCCTAATGACGGCCTATTAGCACAATCAAATTAACAAGATGTTTCAGCATGTAATGATTTCATCCTTTTGTCATCTTCATCACTCAGTCTGCATGAAATACACATTTCCTCTTTTAATCTTACACCTGTAGTCTTCTAGAAAGTCGATCTTGACTTTCAGTGCTGGTGCGTTTGACGGAGCGATGCTTTATTTCGATTAGTTCATTAGATATTCATCCACTTTTTTATTTTGGAGCAAAATATATGAGGCATTTCAGCCAGTTTCATCATTGGGTTGCTGTGGTGCTGTAATTTTTACAGCCCTTGTTTAAAGACAGAGAGGCTCGTTGTGCCTTTAAAGCAAGTGATGTATGACTGTTTTATCACAGTTAACTCGCTCCAGTGCCTTAACCAATTGAACTATGCCCCAGGGAAACAGTCACGCTAATTCCTCAGCCTCTTATTATTATTATCACCATGCTTGCCATATTTTTTTTTCTTTTATCGTTTAGTGCTAGATGCTAGCGGTGTTCATTCCGAACTCCAAACCTCAGAGGTCATTACCAGACCTGTTTTCCTCTCCTCCTCCACACCGAGGATACGGCCTGACTTGGAGACTAAACAGATGGCCGTGCACCATCCAAGATGACAGCCCATCAGAGCAGATGGCAATCTAAAGGGCACCAACCTCAAGATCCACACAGTGAGAGAGAGCGCTGCTGTCACCGGAGCGAGACTTTACACACGATACGCTGTAGCATCTCTGTACTGCAAATTATTGTGCTTTTGTTAACAGAGAGCCACCTATTCGTTATGTGTCACGATTTACACCCTTACAGCCACTTTCTATTTTGTTCTGCACATCAGAGCTATATTCTTCTGTTTAACTCTTTGTGATGGATGATTAGGGGTGTGCTACAAATTGTAAATATGAATGGGAATACACTTCAGGGATATTTTACTCGTAAGCATTTCTGGGGATGTCAAAACATGCATTGGGGAAAACTTCATAATGTGAGTTGTTGTTTAACTTATTTTTAGAGCCACTTTTATACATATTCAGCAAAGGTGCCAATATAAGTGAATGGCATTAAATAAACCAACTTCAGAGTGGACAGCGAGTATGGTCAAATTATGAAAAAGTTGTGCTGTCAAACGATTAATCCCAATTAAACACATCCAAAGTTTGGGAACACTTTATTTGGATAATTCACTTTAAACATTCTACTATGTTTAAACTCTGCTTGTTAACTAGCAGTCATTAAAGTATTAGTAGACTGTCTGCTTAATATCTTCCAACACTTAATTTTGATCAGAAACTTTATGTCAACTTATTCTACTAACACTAAACCTACCCTAACAGTCTACTCTGAGGTAGACGTGTAGTTCACATGTAGTTACAAAATGACTTATAGTTAGTAGAATGTCTAAAGTGGACTTAAATATAAAGTGTAACCAAAATAAATATATATATATATCATGTATAAATGTATTTTATATATAAATAACACATTCTTTCTAAAAATACTCATGCATGTGTTTTTGTGTGCGGGTTTATGTGGTTTATGAGGACAATTTGCATAATGACATGGGTATGACATAGGTATTACAATATGAAGGTGATTTATGAGGACATTTTCAGTGTCCCCGTAATTCAGAAGGTTTAAAAAACACACTAAATTGTGTTTTTTTTTTAATCTAAAAATGCACACAGCTTCCTGTAAGGGGTAGGTTTAGGTGTAGGGTAGGTGTAGGGCAATACCACATACAGTTTGTATGGTATAAAAACTATTATGCCTATGGAGAGTCCCCATAAATCACAAAAACCAACATGTGTGTGTGTGTGTGTGTGTGTGTGTATTTATATATACATAAATATACACACAGTGCACACACATATATATTATGTACAGAAAAACTTTAATTTTTGGAAGTGATTACGATTAATCGGTTGACAGCACTATTAAAAAGCAAAAATGTATATTTAATCACGTTTTTTTTTAAATTAATTATTATGCAATTTGTAAATTTATATTAATAATAATATGATTTGAAGATATTTTGAGAAATGTATATGTGTTGTTGTTTTTGTTGTTGTTTGTTTGTAATATATTTAAAATATATGCATTTCATACTAAGTAAATTCTAAAATCTATTAACATATTTACTGACCGATAACTCAAGACCTATTGATATAAAACATGTAATTCAACTTTATTTAGAGTATTATTATTTGTGCACAATGCATATTTCTTAATAGCAAACCTAAAATTTGTGTTTATGCCACTTTTAATGAGGATTGTGTAATATTGCCCTTTAAATGCAAACTATTCAAAGTGTACCTGAAGTATGCTTGCAATAGTTCCACTTTAACACAATCAAATATATTAAGCCTAGTGCCACTAAGTACTGTTTTTAATTGGACTTCAGCACTACTTTTGCACCATTAAAGTGCATTAAGTACACAAGTAGTGGTTCCAATCTAACAGACTTTAAATATGGCTGTTGAGCATACTAAAAGTATGTTTATTAAGTACATAAATATGAAAATGTAGTATACTGAGCATGAAATAAATGTAATTCAAATACATATGTTTCACTATAGTAGACATTTGTTTGATTACCAGCATTCATCATAATATTGAATATTGTGTTTAACTAAAGATGGAAAGTCAGGTTAATTGACAGAACTGTATATATTTGTGCTTTCCTATAACATTCACATCAAATCAGCACTCGCAAGGCTTCACGCAAGTACTTGCATCTAAAAAAACATGTTGATGTTAAGAAAATGTTGCTGATGAGATAATCATATTTCTTTCTTCACAGACACATCTCTGCACCAGATTACTTTATTTCAGTTTGCGTACGTTATCTGCAATCCAAGACTGTATTTGTGTTTCCTTTCACTGTGTCTCCATGGAAATAATTGCGACAGAAATGCGACATATGCCAGCTGTCACTTGAAAAGGAGGCCAAAACAGATAAATACGCTTCTTTGAAGTTAGTGCTCATTAGACCAAGATTTTCCAAGACTGATGGAGGGGGGCTGTTATTTCTGAAAAGTGACCAAAAAATATGCTGTTTGAAGTCATTAGGCCTGTGTTGTTTTATACTAATGTTCAGAACGATTGTGAAAGGAGCTGAAAATGTGGGGAAGGAGTTCCTACTCCAGAGGAATTACTGACTTTCAGCCCTCAGACCGAGGGTGTGTCGGGCTAATTCAGTAGCAGCATGACTTTATGTCTGATGTCAGGTGGCATCCTTGTCATTTCGGCTGAACCCCTGTATGGCCATTAGAATGACACTTTACCACCGTTCTCCACACAATGCAAGTCCCACAAATGGGATGTATTAAGAAGATAATGAACATCCGTCTCCCCGAACACATATTTTGCTGATGCAAGCCAACTTGCCCTGTCTCTGCGGGCTTGCTTAGCCCGATCCAACCAAGACTCTGGCTTGTGGAGTGACATTCCTAAATGCCAGCATGGTGCCATGGGAGCTTCAGGGGGAAATAATGATGGAGTACCCGTGCCCGCAGGTCGGAGCAAGCTTGCCGCTGGAGTCGCTCCCTGGCTGCGCCAGATGGAGGACATCAGATCCTGGACTATTATGTGCATCACTCTGTCTCCTCGCCTTTTTTTTTTTTCTTCTTGTGCTTTTTCTCTTTCTCTTGTCTGCTCATTTCCCAGCGGAGCTGCACAGTCATTAGCAGGCGCTCAGCTGCCAAACACTATTGAGCATGTGGCGGCTCCAACTTTGCAGTTCCTGCAGGAAATGGCACTAGCTATGACAACATCCTAGGTATGTGTGGTGTTGGGATGCCGTGTTGCATTGTGATGATTGCGCAAATATTTTGCGTTATGTATTTTTTTGTCCTTATCTTATTGTGCGTGATTCATTGGAACACGTTATTCCGGGTAATAAAATGGTTGTCTTTATTATCTTTTATTAATGTATAATTTTTCTTTTTGATCAAAAAAAGGTCTTCTGTTTGCTCAATGGCAGTTGCTTGGCTGGCACATAACTCCCATAACTATACAACTTTGCTGTTTTTCTGTTTCTAGTAGCCACTGCAGGTTTTTTAACCAGTCATTTTTAAATGGCATCATATTTAGTAATTATTTTCTTGAAATTGTAATTGCGGTTATTAATTACGATTAACATAATTTGCATTCAATTATGCTTATACCATTGTTTGAAGCAACTTCATGTCATATTTTTTAAATGGAAATAAATAAGCTGAAAAATTTAAACTGAAAAACTTGTATTTTTTTATGTCAACTATTCATTGGATTGGTATCTTCTTTAAATTATAAAAAAATAATAAGCCATGGTAATATAATTATATTTTAATGTTTGTATTATAAACTAAAAACAAATCCCTTAAGATAAAAAAAACACATCTTAAGCACTTAATGTGTTAATTAATGTGTATTGTCTTTTTGAACGATTACGTATTTGTGGCATCCATAATTATAACTGTGATTAGAAATTTGATTTTCATGCATTTTCAAAAATTCATAATAGAGGCGCTTTAAAATATATGATAATGTAGTTTAAATTGCTATTTTTTTTTTTTTACTTGTTGAATATCCTGTTTCACTATGTAATGCATTAGATTAGAGAAGTATTATTGGTTGCGAATGGTATTTCTCATTGATTTTAAAGCTAGGGTTTGGTAGTAGGAGTTTTGGCGAGCTCCCGTCTACCCGTGCCAGAGCGCAGCACACAGTGCGATATGATCTGGGCACATAATGGGGGTGGCACTGGCCCTGAGGGCGGACATCACTGAGCCAGCCAGCAACAGCTTCCCCACCAAGACACTTAGACCTCAGGGCCAAGAAATCTGGCCCCAATCTGACTGGCACCATTAAACTCATCTGAGACGCAGAGACTGTGCGTGACCCCTAAAGCACAATCAGCCAAAGTGCATAATATGAGAAAATATAGTAGCTGTTAGCACAGTTACATGCAAACATGCACATGCATGAACAGGCTGTTTAACCACTGTATCATATATGATGATAGATGACGTGAAGTACAAATAAAGGTACAAAAGCTGTCGATACCTTTTCACTTTTGTATCTATTAGGTTCGAATATGTACATTTTTCTTTAAATTATAAATATGACAGAAAACATGAATAAGTCATATACTTTCAATCAGTATCACTAAATAGCATTGTACCTATATATATTGTATGTGCACGGTGTATATTAATTATGTATATACAAATGCATGTACATATTTAGGAAAATCATGTTATAGAAATATTTTAATGTACACACATGTAAATATTTGTATCTATATATACATATAAACTTAGTACACACATATATATTATGTAAACAAACACTTATTTTAGATATAATTAATTCATTTCACAGCATTAACATGTATTACAGCTATCATTTTTTTATTAAAAAGAGAAAAATAAAAACATCCAAAATAAAAGATTTGTGTGCATTATATATATATAACTCATTTTTTTATGACAGATCACACGACACATTATAAGAAATGTAACACTAAAAATGTTACAAATAATAAATATGAATCATATTTAATAACAATAAATTATAATAAATACATATATTATGAATTGAATATAATTTCTATATGAATATAATTTATAATAATTGTTATTATTAATATTATTTAATTAATTTAAAGTGTAGAAATGTATCACAGCACGTCCTTTCAACAAGCCACATGATCTGAAGCATGACGTGTCATACACACGTGTTTAATGGTTTGTTTAAATCTTTAACCCCAGTGTGAGCAAGAGTAATTGTTATTTCTACAAACTCCACTAATAATGAGTTATATTATAACTGTTAACTATGTTCTGGTTTTTTTTTTTTGGTCTTTGGTGGGATTAATTCAGTTCAGTCTGTCCTCTCTGACCCTGAGCTGATAAACATCATTACACTTTTCCAAGTGAGCAAATGAGGTGCTCTGATTCTGAGCTTCCTGTAAATCAGTTTGTTTTGCTGGCTGTTTGTGAGTCTTGTCAGACCATCAGATCTCTGGAGACAGTCCTCTAAAGAATCTCCAAGTTCATTACAAAAGCGCTCATATGCACAAATCTAATTGCAAAAGTAATAGGTCACAGACTGTTTCGTAATACAGTCCAGCTGTCTTTTATGGCTCCCATGTCAGTGCTACAGCAAGCATGGCATTGTTACTTTTCATCCCGGTCCGTGCGCTTAGGGGTGGATTTTTAACAACAAGAAGAAGTCTGGTTATTTCCAGAGGTCATAGTGAGAGCTTTAACTCCATCAAACTGGTATCCCTCTTGTTAACGTGAATGCCATGTTGAAAGTTGTGCAGAATAGAATAGAACACATAAAACAGAATAGCCAGATCACGCAAACTGTTAAGACTGGCTATAGTAATATCAGTATCAGGTAAGATTACTCATCTTCATTTCTGCACTCCGTTACATATGTTTGATTTTGATTTTGTCATCTGAAAAGTGGTGCTGTGTATCTTTGTCACCTTTTTTCCCATGGTGCATTTGCATCCCTGACAAAAATAAAAATGTGCAGAACAGGATTGACATCTTTATTTTGCATTGATCAATTGAACAGAATGTGTGATTATAGGGTACTAGAGTGCGCTTAAAAAATGATAATTGAAAAATCATTAGAAAAAACGATTAAATTATATAATATTGTCAGGCCTGTGTTTCCTGTGTCTTGTGTTTCACCTCCTCATGTGCCCATATTTGGTCTTCTAGTTCCTGTCCTCGTTGTGTTGATTTAATACCAGCTGTGTCCTGTTAATCTCCTCATTAAGTTCTGATTATTTAGCCCTGTGTCTTCTCTTGCCCTGTTTATGCAACAGCAAACAGCAGAACTTGTGATTTAATAACATAATATAAAAAATTACTAACCAAAAGAACTATTTTTTTTTTTTATAAAATTATTTATAATAATAATAATAAATACCAATGCAACATTCGTGTGATAATTTACTCTTTTTCTTAATTTATTATTATTATAATTATTGCTACTACTTTTATAATTACTACAGTATAAAGGTAATCATGTATTGTGGGTTTTGCTCTTGTTCATCCAGTGTTTTTTATTGGTGGTGGTGTGTGTGTTTGTTTTTGTGTTAGCTGGCCACAACTTTAGCCACTGTAAATTTTAAAGGAAAAAAATCGCAACAATTTAAACAAGAAAATCCACCATCAAACACTCAACCATTATCACCAGGCATAATTACTTACATTTACACTCTGCTTATGGAAATCAATGTTTATTATCCAGAGCAGTGATCCCTAACCATGTGTGCATTGATTCTGTGTTTGAAATCAGCCAACATAATGGAGTTAATACAAACCATTTATCATCATCCGTGCCAATTCTTTCAAGAGGTTTGTGTTTTTAAAAAGACTTCTGTCAGGGAACCATGTTAAAACAAGACAATGTTTGATGTTAGTTAGTTAGCAGCAACAATCCATAACAGTCTGTCTATTTATTTTTTCATTGACAGTACATGAGTACAAAACACTAAAAGGATTGTATGTAGAATTTAGAACGCCTCATTATTTTCGACGTTAGTGGCTGTTGTGAACTGCAGCCAGCAATTAATGTGCTCACACTTGCGTACACATACAGAGACTGAAGGTGATTCACAACACATTTTTTCCTTTTTGCTTAGTAAAAAGAAGTTACAAATACTCTGAACCTACAGTCTCTGACCCAGTTCGTTTTTAAGATTCCATGGCTGCAAAAACTTTGTTTTCCAACATCTGGCAACCCAGAGTGTCAAAAAAAACAAACAAACATTGGGTAAACTGGCAATGGGTGGACTCAAACATAGTTAGATTATAAAGTAGATGATGGTTTGATTATAAAGTATATTTGAGATATTATACAATGTTTTTTCTGGTCCTCAAATCTGATTGGCTGAGAGGAGTGCTTTTCCAACGCTATCTCACGAGCAATTCGTACATATTCGTACGAGGTGCCAAATTTGTGCCAATTCGTACTAATTCGT
>JAUCMT010000026.1:185198-213844 GCA_032357475.1 Enteromius thamalakanensis | reverse complement strand
CAAACGATTACCTCTTTAATGCTGTTATTTGCAGAATATAACATTGTGCTGAATGAACTGTCACAGTGTTAAAATCACTACAACGGCGCTATTGATTCCCAGAAAGATTTAAATCAAAGAAAATAAACCTCTAAATGATATCAATATTGCAATTGGCTGGTAATGACTTGAAAGTAGGAGGATGAGCTGAAAGCCTCCACAAAACAAAGTGCTGCTTTAACTTTTAGCTTGTCAACACAAATGAAGGCTTTCTTTCTCCAGGGCACAGACAGATGTAATGTCTCTCTGAGACGAAACGGCAGCTAAAAGCTTCAGAGCCATCTGCAGTTTTTACTATCCCAGGTGAGATTTCTGTCGTTGGCTGTGTCTGAAAACTAAAAAATGCAGGCGGTTTTCTGAGGCACATCCAATGTGCAAAATACGAAGATGCCTTCATGTTTTTGTGTTTTTTTTTGAGGTGATTTGATTCTGAATGAGTGGCATTCTAACATTCTTTTGAATTCAATCCAATTATAAAAATTTATCCTAGAATTTGTACTGACAAATGCACTACTGATTTGACTACTTCACAGTGAGTCATAATTTGATTATTTCAGCAGATTTGTTCCCTTATACAGCATGTCTGCTGTTACTGGTCTTTCCTGCTGAATCTCCCCCTGATAACGGCTGGCTGAATGCGGCATATTTCTTCCAGAAAAGCCATTAAAGTTAAACACTATCCTGGCAGCCGCTTTCCAAGTAATAGTCGTCCCTCAGCGAATTCACCTTGCTCTCCAGGTCTCTACTCATTGTGTATCTAAAAAGGTACATTTCTAGCGGGAGGGGGAACCCACTTGATTCCCAGGACTGAGGATTTTCTGCTGTACTATTAGCGATTGATTGCCTCTCTACAGTGAGTGGATTTCTGCATTTCTGCTGGCCGGGACCCCGTGTGCTGCAATATAATTAACCTTCACTGGAGGGGAACTTTCCATTGACCCGCCGTCTACCACCCCAAGTCTGAATTCATAAGTGGACTGAAACAGGAGATGAGATGACAGATGAAGATTGTGGGAAGCTGGGAATCTATGGATCTATCGATTTAGACAATTAAAAAGCGCGTCTCTGATCAGCGCCGTGTGCGGCGGATCAGCTGGAGGATTTCGAGTAAAGAAATTCAGATTCGGCTGCCATTTCATCCCCGTCGATAAAAGTCATTGTGATTCTACGCAGGAGCCTCGATCCTGTGCGTTCAAGGATGCGGCACGTTTCTCTAGATAAGAGATGTCCATATCGCAGGCATCTGAATTCAGACCACCGCCCTCCTTGTTTCTTGACATATTGATCACGATTGTGTTTTTTAATCAAATTTGTACATTTGGGTGGCTGTTGGATGCCATCCATAGTAATATGTTTAATGAGCAGCAGTGGCCGAGCGGACGCTGCCTTCACAGCGACATTGGGATGAAACGGCAACACTCTAATGGACTCATTAGTGGAGTAAGGCTGTTTGCCTCCGTGGGCCGGCAGTGGCGCGAGTTTGGGGCATTTCTCTCTCCCAGCATGGCACAACAGGTCATTAATCAGCCGGGAGGCACACGCTTCCCAGACATTTGCTTTGCCAGTTAAGTGCTAATGCACAAGCAGCATTCTTCATCTGAGACACGCTATTGTCATACCGCATTTATGGGTAAAGAACACGACAATTCTCTAAAGAAGGTTGCACATCAGGAAACTGTGAGGTTGAAGAAAGCAGCAGTTCATCACAATCTGGTGTACTTTACTGTAACTGTACAGCATCACTCCACTGTGTTATCTTAGAATAAATGAGATGATGTTATAGTTTTCACAAAATGGTTTATTTCTTTTAATAATTCGTATGTCTGGACTTTAGAATCAGAATCATTTAGCAATCCGAATTAAGGCCCGTTCACACCAAGAACGATAACTATATAGTTCTAACAAACATTCTCAATATTAAAGAACAGTAGCATCCACACCACAACTATAATGATAAAGGCACATAGAGACAATATTATTGGAATTAATTTTTAAATTAGAATTTTTTCCCAATGATACAAATATTGACTCCCAATCAAAATCCATCCTGCTGTAACAAGCTTGAGAATTGAAAGCAGCAGATGCGTGTGCACTTAGAATGAACAGACAATATCGTTCACTGGTGTGGACGCCAATTAGTGCTATGCTAAATGCAGTGAGATTATTGTCTGATAACAGCCAGTGCTCCACACACAGATCTGATCTGATCATCATCAGTCTGTCTGAAATCACATGAAGAAACAGACTCAATCCAGAAGAACTGTGACAACGTCTCCAAGATGAAGAAAAAAACCTACCTGGAAAGCTCCAGTACTGTTCTAAGTTTTAGACACTCGTGTAAAAATGAAGATGCTTTTAAAAATAATGCCATGAATAGATTTAATTTACCAATAAACTTCAATTAACTAAATCAAATAAATATTTGGCATTACAGCCTTTGGTTAAACAGCTTCTGTTCCGAGGTACAGTTTTTCAGGTAGCTTTCTAGGTAGGTTTTTTCTTCACCTTGGACACGTTGTCACAGTTCTTCTGGATTGAGTCTGTCTCAGTTTGTTCTGTTTCTTCATGTGATTCCAGACAGACTGATGATGATCAGATCAGATTTCTGTGTGAAGCACTGGCTGTCGTCAGACAATAATCATTATTGCATTATTGCATTATTTCATTATTACAAGTAATGACAAAAATAATGTTTGGAAATGGAAGCCGATATTTCCATCTGACTCGATACCGCAAAAGATAGAAATAACCAACCAAAACCAGTTTCTGTTGCTGAAAATACTAGTGGCTTAAGACTTTTGCCCAGTACTGTATGTGCTTGGAAATCCTTTTTTTTTTAAATGCATCAAAATTGTTTATTAATTTCTTCACAGTATAGTTGGAAGAGCATCTGGAAAAAAGAGAAACCACTCTTTCTGCAATCATACACTGCGTAATCGAGTCCTGATTAAGTGACAAGCTCAGATTTGCTCATTCACAGCAGTTAACATCATGGGTAAGTTATATAATAAGTTATATAATGTAACACATCAGGTGCTGACTGTTTTAATATGATGTTGTCTGAATAATGAGGAGGAAAAAGTGATAGTGTATAAATACTCTGTAAAATAATTTACTAACTTGCTATTTTACTTTTTTTTTTCTTTTAGCATGCATTTATGGAAACATTTTGAATATAGATACCACCGGTGCATCACAGGCAACAGCTAATCAAGACAGATTAAACATAAGAGGTGAGAATGCATGACTGCATGCACTTTATATATATATAAACAGTAATATAATTGACTTTACTCTACTTTACTAACAATTTCATTTTATAAAGGTGTTGAAGCCTCCAGAAAACTGGCAGAAACTGATCTGGCCCGAATGGAGACCTACAGAAGTATGATTACCAGAGTAGGCAGAGCGAAGAAGATGGACCCGGCTGTGATTGCTGCCATCATATCCAGAGAGTCCAGAGCCGGAGCTGCTCTGCAGGGCGGATGGGGTGACCATGGCAATGCCTTTGGCCTCATGCAGGTTGGTCAAAGAAACAGATTCGCCCTATTTTGAAAAAATAAAAAATAAATAAATAAAACATTTCAGGTGTTGAAGAAATTCAAGCTGACTTCTAATTTGGAAAATGTCACAGATGCATGCAAAACAAGCAATAGTTGCAAAGAATGCAAAAATAAGTATGGTACATTTCAGAACATTTAATTTTTGATGGTGTTTCTTTTAGGTGGACAAACGCTACCACTCTCCAGTTGGTACATGGGACAGTGAGCAGCACATCGGGCAAGCTACTGATATACTCATTAGCTTTATTAACGAAATTAGAGCAAAATTTCCCAGTTGGTCCCAAGAGCAATGCCTTAAAGGTAGGTTATAACATTTGATTAATAAATGAATGTAAATAGCATAAAAAAAGTATGTAAAGGCAAATTTGATTATTTTCATGCCTCAGTTGTATTATAATACCTGTTTCAGGGGGAATATCAGCCTACAACGCAGGTGTGAGTACAGTCACTTCATATGAGAATATTGATGCCAGGACCACAGGACAAGATTACTCCAATGATGTCGTTGCCAGAGCCCAGTTTTACAAAAGCAGGGGTTACTAAAACACTTAGATTTAAAGATTATAACTTTATATTAGGCCTATCAGATTGCTAATAGAATCTTTACAAACCATTTAAGAGTTTGTGTTTTCAAAATATGGCTATTTTAATGATACTACAGAGCTGCAGTGAATTTCCTGTAATGATGGTTATCTTATTAAATAAAATATTTACTCAAATGATGTGTGTGTTATTTATCACAATGATTTTAGGAAGGGTCCTTTCAAATTCACAGTAAAATAATATTATTTATTACTCATGGGTGAAGTGTGGATGCAGCTGAGTGAATGCAAACACATCTTGAAACAACTTGCTGTTCTCTACAACAGAGGGCAATGTTGAGCCTAATCCTGCACTCACTCATGACCCTGTAAAACAGAGTTTCTCAGAAAACATTGCGTTTAGGGAACATTGCATGGCGCTGGAAGCACTATTTTGAAAAGGGGGCCTAGGTGAGTTTACACCAAAGATTCACGGAAGAGGTGAGCTGAAACATTGTAACTACTTGCAAACAAATATGGTTGGAGAGTTCTCTTTGCTGTGCTGCACCTGTGTTGCCTTGCATGCAGCAGGAAACTGAGGGAAGTGTTTGGGAACACAACCAAATATGTCTCAAAATCAAGCCCTCTGCATTCTCTCATTCTCAGCACGAGTGTTTCTCACCACATGCTGGTGGTCCAGCTATGCAGATTTCAGTATGCTCCCTGTCATCAGACGATGCATCACTAAGTGCTACAACCTCTCTTTCACAATGTGGGCACTTCCACCAGTGTCAGAATGGGTGGTGAACACGATCAGGCACGAGACACACCCATATCGCAAGCAGAGATCCACTCCTCCACTCGAGGCATACTAGAAAGCAGGTGTGTTGAGGCAAGTTGGAGCTGCACTCTGGAGGACACGGCCAGGTCGCAGTATGGGGCAGAATAGCATGCTTTATCCCACACAGAGCGTCACATTTATGTTTTGGTATGGTCCGAGACTATGAAACTATGCAAGCTCGTTTTGCCCACTGTTCTTCTGATGAGTGTAACCCTGGAATGGGACTGAAATATCAAAGTACTGGCCAAAAAAGCATAAACATACTCCCAGTCAAGATCGTGATGATGCTGCACGAGATCAGGAGACTGTACTTGAACTTGCTTTAGCATGCATGGGTGCACGTCCTGAATTTTGCTGAGTTAGGCGTGTTCCTGGGTCAATATATTTTGTTGACCCTGGAATGACATTTTATTCCAAAATTTTGACCATATCTCTAAACCTACACCTAACCCTACCCATGATTATCGCATAAAATCAGAGGAAATGATAGACGTCTGACACTGATATACAAGCATCAAACACTGATTGTAAGCCTAAACTTCACTTGGCTAATCACAATGTTGTTCCAGGGCCAACAAAGATTTTGACCCAGGGACATGCGGAACTCAGCAAAATCCGGTTCTGCATTAAGGCAGTGATTTACATGTATGGTTATTTAGAGCGGTCTAGTCTGTCTGAGACCCTGTTTGGACCTGGTATTAAAGGAATAGTTCACCCCTAAGCCATCATGTGCATATGACTTTCTTCTTTTTTAAAACATTTTCTTCTTTCAGATGAACACAGATTGAGTTTTTTTTATTTATTTATGTATTTATCCTGGATACATTTTGTTTATCAGAAAGAAGAAATTCATATACGTGTAGGATGACTTGGGGGTGAATAGTTATGGTGTCATTTTAATTTTTGGGTGAGCTATTCCTTTAACATGTATTTTCAATCCAATCACAAGTGGACACATTACTGTTCACACCTGGCATTTAAATGCATCTATGTAACACATTTAGGGGAGGGTCTCTCTGTTTTCATCGGAAATACAGTGGGAGGGTTAAATGCACAGTTACATTTAGATGTGCACTAACATCACGTCAGAGTCTAGCTGTATGTGTTGTATCAAATAAAGATGCTCCACAACGTGCTGTGCATGTTTATATGTGTGCTTTTGCAGTTATTTCTATCCAGTGAACCAAATAAGCTCAAGCAACTGTCTTATGCTCGCAATATATCTCAGAAGAAAACCCAAATCCTTTTTAGGCCGCCTCTGGATGTGGTCAAAAGTTGACAAGCTCAAAACGTTATTACACTCCATTATACCCATACCTCACAATATAAACTGGTTCTTAAAATCTGATTGGTTAATCACAATGTTGTTTCAGAGTCAACAAAGATTTTAATCCAAGAGCATGTCGTACTCAGCAAAATCAGGTTCTGTAGGTGTAAACACGACATGGGCAGCCAATTGTCTGGTTTGGAGGTCGTGATGAAGGGCTGCCAGTTTTCAAACAGTGCCAACATTGGCATGTTCTTCTAAATTGGAGACATACTTTTGGAGTTTCTCCTCACTTTACTAGGGGCATGGTTTCTTCATAGGCTTAGGCTAAAGGAAAGTCAACCCAGTCTTTCTGGCAGCAAGTATGTGCTCCTTTGCTGGATTTTTCTTTCTTGAAATTCCTTTTGCACTACATGTTTGGTCTGTGCAGTGAGGTGACAACTGGTGTTCTGTTGGTCCCTTGCAACCAGGTCCTAGGTGCTAATAGTGTTGTTGCCATTCTAATCTTTTGATAAAAAGTAATGTACAATTTCAATGTGAAAATATTTCAGAAGAAGTCGAAAGGATATGCTCCATCCATGCAACACGCGCCTCAACCCCAGGCCTGGCTCCAGGGTTGGGTCCCCGGCTGTGCTGTACCTGGCGACGTCACATTTTTAGTTGTGTTCCTCTCCATATGGGGTTTTGGACCGCTCCACCCATGTTGTTTGTTGGCCTGTCACCTAGGACCTTTTTGCCTTAGGAGACCCTACCAGGGACATATAGCCCCCGACAACATAGCTCCTTGGATCATTCAGGCACTCAAACCCCTCCACCACGGTAAGGGGACGATCCAAGGAGAGGTTTCAGAAAAGTGCAGACTCAAATCAAAGATTGTGTCTCTATGATAATAATCTATACTTACCCATGTAAGTTTGTGTATTCTTTTGTACAAGGAGTCTCTCTTGGTTGTGGTGACCAGTGTGAAGTTTAACCACCTACTTCAAAAGTTAAGATTTAATCGTGGAGGTTTTGGAAAGGCAGATTTGTCATGCTTTTTTACACTGGTACAGGTCCTAACATTTCCAAAAACAAACTTTCCCATGGTTTATTTTCATTTGTCATTAACTACATTAATCAAAGGTGGTTATACCTTTTAGGGGTTTATGAAGCCTCTGATTCACTTGTTTGGGTGTGATCTATGACCGCATGACCTATGATCTGTAACCTTGCATTTCTCCACATCTTAATGGAGGAACATCTGGGGAAAAAAAGAGAAACCACTCCCTCTGTGATCATATATAAAAAGTCCCTGCTGAGGTCTGTTTTAGTGACAAGGCTCATTAAATTCAGTGATTCGCTCTTTCGCAGCAGTTCTACATAAACATCATGGGTAAGTCATATAGTGTTGCTGACAGTTTTATTTTTTGATATATATATAATGCAGGGTTTCAGGTGATATTTTCCATGTTGTATCTAGCATGCCTTTATGGAGACATCCTCAAAATTGACACCAGCGGTGCATCAGAGAAGACAGCGAAACAAGACAAATTAACCATAAAGGGTGAGAATGCATGACTGAATACAGATCACGCATGACTCCTTTGTGCCATTTGCCAATATGTGCAAAGTGCACCATGCTACAGTATTAATTAACATTTAAAACTTGTTATATAGGGGTTGAAGCCTCCAAAAAACTGGCTGAAATCGATCTGGTCCGGATAGAGAAATACAAGAGTATCATTATCAAAGTTGGGAGAGCAAAGCAGATGGACCCAGCTGTGATTGCTGCCATCATATCCAGAGAGTCCAGAGCCGGAGTCGTCCTGAAGAATGGTTGGGGCGACCAGGGCAATGGCTTCGGCCTCATGCAGGTTGGTCAGAGGAACTGATTTACTCTATTACAAAGTGTAGTTATATAAAAAAAATCACTTTTTAAGGTGGTGCAAGTTATTTTTATGTGAGCAAGAAATATGCATAGTACATTCCATATTTCTGGACATTTCAAATCATTCTCTTTTGATTATGTTTCTTATAGGTTGACAAACGCTACCACGCTCCGACAGGTGTATGGGACAGTGAGCTGCATGTCATACAAGCCACTGACATACTCATTAGCTACATTAGAGAAATTAAAGTAAAATTCCCCAAGTGGACACAAGAGCAATGCTTTAAAGGTAATTGGATTTTTACCCAGAGATAATGAACATAAATAGCATAAAAAAGGCAACTTAATCCAAAGTTCATCACTTAACTCTCAATGGTATAATGTATGTTTCAGGGGGAATATCAGCTTACAACGCAGGTGTGAAGAATGTCCAAACGTACGAGCGCATGGACATCGGCACCACAGGAGATGATTACGCCAATGACATCATTGCCAGAGCCCAATTTTTCAAAACCAAGGGTTTCTGAGAAACAGCAGCAAAACCCTTACATCAGTGCATGGAGAACCACCAGTGCTTTAATATTAGGCCTGCTGTGTTGCTATGGTTAGTTAAAAATATGTATTAGATGCTGATATAATCTGTTTTTTTGTTTGTGGTGTTTTCAAAATAAAACTACACCGTGCATTTCCAAAGTAAAGAAGATCACATTGAATAGAGTTCATTTATTTACTCCAACCATGTGTTTACTAATTATCACAACGGCCTTATGAAGTCTTTCCAAAACTAGCCTCACATGTACAGTAGGCTGTTGGACGTAGTTGTAGACACGTTTTGAAAGCGTGTGTTGTTGTTGTCATCGACAGAGGGCGCTGTCGAGCCTCATCCTGCCTTCACACACACACACTGACACACACACACATAACGCTGGAGAATGTCATTAGTACAAAATCTCTTATGTTTCGCTCGCTTAAGGATGACCAGATATCTCTAGGATTGTCCTCGCTTTGTAAGTACATGTCTGCGTACACGCATTAACGAGCGAATTTGGCTCTACTGAGACTTTTGGTCTGTTTTCAGCTGACTGCTCCGGACAAAGAGTTGTTTGGGAAGCGAACATCTCCATCACTTTCCGCTAAGTCCAGTGAATACTGTTTAACTAGTGATCTGTTCTTCTGCAGTTTATAGTAGCATTGCTTTTTAAACAATGTTTTGTAATGGGAAAGAGGATTACTTCAGTACAGTGTTTATAATTCCAGGAAACACAAACCTTTTTTAGTTAAACGTTTTTTTTAAACTTTTTTAATTGGTAATGTTGGTGTTTCTAAGCCATGTTTACGTGAAATCTTTGTTTTTTTTTAATAGAGAACAAAATGATTTAGAATTATTGGCTGATTGGATGTCTTTATAGAGGTACAAAAAAAGTTTGATAGGTAGATATAAATTACTTATAGTTACATACTTTGGAATAAATAGTTAGACCCATGCATGTATAATCAATGCTGCATGTAAATCTATGTAATTGTGTTTTACTGTATGATCTTATCATTAACATATCTAAAAAAAAATGTTTTAGACTTCTCTACTGAATTGCAGGTTTTCGGGAGAATACCTCAAATTCGACTAAATATAAGATCAAATGAGTGTTTTCTTGCTCTCGGTAGTGTATGTTGATTATTGTACAGAGGCTACAGCCTCTTGATCAGTGTCCTTCTTCATATGTTGAGATAAAAGGAGTCTTTTTGAGTTTGGAATCAGAATCTGTTCTTTGATGTGAGGTTGTGTGCAATTAGTAGCCTATTTGGAGACAAAGTTTTGAGCAGTTTTTCAAAGGGTGCTGTGGTGTGAAATGTTAGAATTCATCTTTCATATTTAAATCAACTTACTGGGCTTCCAGCAATAAGGCTGTTTTTTTTGACTCGATGACAATTCTGTATTTTCATAATTTCATAATTGAGAGACCGTATTGCTTTTTATTAAATTGAAAAATTTACTAGTGATGACATAAAAACAGGGTTATTATAGTTAATTAAAACTTAAATGTAAGAAAAATCCTTAGTTGAAATAAAATAATCATTAACTGATATGAAATATAAAATTAGTTGCAACCGCAGTACCTGAAAAACTAAATTATAAATGAGTAAAAACTTAAATAAATATAAAAATAAGCAATATTTAAAACTATTAATGGTATCTAGTAATACTAAAATAATACTGCATGAAAGTTTAAAAGTTCACTTGTCACTGGTCCACAAATGTAAATAACTAATGTAACTAATCATATATTTATGTATATATATATATATATATATATAGAGAGAGAGAGATAATATTATAGATATAGATGTATATAATATATAATAGTAATATAATATATAATTATAATAAGTAAACACATACATGCACATACAGTATACATACAGTAAGTTAAGTACTTTGTAAAAAAAAAAAAAGGAGATAGCACATCAAACAACATTTGTATTTAAATGACAACACTAAATTTCGGTGTATTTCTCACGAGTCGTTTAAACGGGCAAATAGCTGAATTGTATTTTTATTAGGTAGGTAAATAAAGCCCTCTGAGCATGTGCTAATAGAGCCTGTTGTCCTTTGATGATGAGCCAGGTTAATTGTCCTGTTGTGTCTGTAAAGAAACTTTGGAAAGGAGTGCATCGTAAAACCCAGGGTGCAATTATTTCATTATTATCTCATTAAACTATTCTATTTGTGAACCTCCCTCCAGAAACGCCGCACACCGTGATTTAAAAAGCCTGGAAAACAGGGACACAAAGTTAACTGGACACAGATAGAGGAAAAGAGCAGCTGAATGGGTTGTGCTCAATGGTCAAGCTGTGTGGACCCAGCTGGATGCTTTTTATTGTTAGAGTAAAGGACTCAACGGACACATGGCTTTGTTTTTCTCGGGAGAGTATAGACTTTGCATGATGACAGGAACTTGTATATTCATCTTATAAGTTATTTCGAAACATCTCACTCGGCTCCGTCCCGCTTTTCGTGCCTCTGAGCCGAGGGGTATCATTTCTTGGGTTATTTACAGTTTGGCGTACATGGCTTTAATTAGAGTGTGGGGTAGAGCGCGGCCTCAGAAGATGTGTTCCAGATGTGGGCTGGAATTCAGAGAGCTTTGTAAAGAAAAGAAACAGTGCTCGGCAGGAGATGCCTGAAGAAACTCGAGTCAGTGAAGACTGTTGAGGGGATTGACACAGTTGAATTGGAGGGGAAGAGGGGGGTTTCTGGCTCTTTTCAGGGGTAAATATTCATGACTGTGTCTAGGTCTTTAAAAGAATGTAGTCTGATTTGTTCTGGCTGATTGTGAGCTCATAAGGTTATTGATCTGATTGAGTGATGGTTATTTTTACAGCTCTGTCACCTGTGATAATGCACTTATGAGTCTGAGCGTGTGTATCGCTTCAAATAAAATCAGCATCAGGAACAACAACAAAAACAGGTCATAGGTTCAATACCAAGGGAGTGCATAACCTGTATACCTTGAATGCCAAATGCACAACTTGAATGTTTAACATAAAGATTTTGGGATTTACATAAATAACGTATAGTAAAAATAATAATAATAATAATATAAACTATTGTTTATAAGTTTGGGGTCAGTAAGAATTGTAAAGGTTTTTGAAAGTCTCTTATGCTCTCCGAGACTGCATTTATATGATCAAAAATATTAAAATGTTATTAAAGTTCAAAATAGCTGTTTTTTATTAGAGTGTATTTTTAGAAGAAATGTGATGCACACTGAATTATCAGCCTCATTACTCCCAGTTTTCAGCGTCACATGATCATAAAACCCTTCTTATTATTGTTAATGCTGACAGTGCTGCTTAATCATTGTGTGATATCATTATTTTATAAATAGACAGTTAAACATTTTAAATATGTTTTAATACTGCATGCCACTGTTGCTTAAATGAATGCATTATGCTTAACAACTTTATTTATTTATTTTACTGACCCCAACCTGTTGATCAGTGGTGTTTAATATTAGAATCACGTGTTTGTGTTAAAGTACTCGCATATATTTCTAAACCAAAATATGCATAATTATTAAAAACAGAATTTTAGAAATTATCAAGTCGTGCAAAAGTTGTTTGATGCATCACCCAAATATGAAGACAGCCATTAAGAAGGATCTCAAGGACGTTTGAAGGGGAATGTTTTTTCTGATTATCAAGCAACTGCATGAATGAATCTACTGATAATGCTCAGCCTTATGGCTTTCTTAAGATATGTCTGAAATGAAATACATATGGGTTCTCAGGAAATACCAACCTTGCTTTTTTCATGAGGAAAACTGACTGACATTCCACGACTGTAAGACGTACGCCTGCAGTGCTCTGTTCAGCATATGTGTGAGGGGTCTGACAGCTATCGCTGACGTCTGTGTCTGCTTATATTACTCTGTGCCGTTAAATACGAAGCATGAATCTCCCCAAACCGGAAGCAAATACAGTGTTTGTATTTAAGAAAAAGCACTGGCCGGCGCAAAGCTTTGTTTATACTTTTGCCGGATACTCCTACACGATTTGCCTGAGGGGGAAGGAAAATATTCAAAACGGGCAGGAAGGCGAAACCTTTGTATGTAGTGGAGACTTATGGTTTGAGGTTTTTCTAAAGAAAACAGTGTTTATGATGAACTGAAATGTCCAGTCACTTCTTTCAGAGTGAAATATCATTCGCAGATATGAGTCTGGCTCTTCAAGAGTCAGTCTTCCCTTCAAGCAAACAAGTGTTTTTATTTACCAGGAACATTATTCAAGGTTCTAAAATGGAACTTTGCCAGTGATGACATAAAAGTATTAATCTCAGTTTAGAAGAACATTTGAATTATCTATAGAACTTTTTGTGATGCTGTATACTAAGGTTCTTTATTGAACCATTGATGATTGCCAGCTGATGAAGTTCAGCCATTCTGAGCATTAAGTGTTAAGTTTTCACTTACGGTGTCTAGAAGCTGACTAAATGTTGCGCTAAAAGTGTGTTGGCCGTCTGATTGGCTTTCCAACCCCCTTTTATGAGCCCCCCTTCAGACACGAAGGTGGTATCTCCTCAGGGAGCTGCCCCATCTAATTATCAAATGACACCCGGACTGTCAGCGGTAAGCCGCTGGGGTGAGACAATAGCAGCTGATTCTCTGGATTAGGTGACGGGGGTTGGAGAAGAAAGGGAGGGAGGAATCCAAGAGCAAGAGAGCATGCTCAGTCCTGAGAGACAGGCTACTGGAGCACACTGTGAAGAAGACACAGTCTCGGGAGCTTCTGCTCATTTACTAACATCCCGTGTGAAGATATGATCAAGGAGATGTTGGTGATTTGATGAAACAGATGTGAAGATTCACTTTTGGACCTTGCGCAAATAAGGATGCATTAAGGAAACACTGCTTTCGGGGTGAACTTTGACACCATGGCTGGATTTTGCAGCTGCTTTGGCGACAAAAAGTAAGTCAGAGCTTTATTTGTGTGAAAAGTTCATTTAAAATGACTTGTCTTGCACTTGAGGATGCATTTTCGTGGCATGGTTGCTTGTAAAACTGTGGTTGTTTATTAGTGGAGCATTGATGAAAATGATCATTTTGGCACGTATTCACAAAAAGGAAAGGTGATGTTTTTCAAAAGGTACCTTTTAAGATACCTAAAAGCACCTTCAGAGGTAAATATGGGACAGATGTGTACCTTTTGAAAGGGTCCCAGTGACAGCCTTGCACCTTTTTTTCTGAGAGCGTGTGTACATACTTTACTTGAAGTCTTTTGTACTGTAAGGTTTCTTTTGTGAATGCACTGTAATAGATGAACTCTTTCAGTTCTTCTCTTTACAAGCTCTTCTCTCTAATGGTCTCATGACATGTCCAACAAGACCCTACTCATCCCCACCGGTTGGCATTCAAAGATCGCTGAGAGAACATGTTGTTTACCATTGGGTTTCGTCCAGACTCTTTACAAGACTGTTTTGTTTATCATTCCTTTTCACAGAATTTGCCATTTATTATTGTTCATTCTCCAGCTCCCCAGAGACTAGATGAATGCACAATAAGAGAGTATGGACTACTTTATGAAACATATTATTCGTTATTCAGGCATAAATGTACAATCTGATTTGAAAAGCATGCTAAAAATTGGAAGCTGTGACCAGCTTCATCCTTACATTCTGACCTACCTCCATTTTTCACACCATTTATGGTCCTTGCGCTTCTTTGAGAGTGCTGCTTTGTTTGTATCTACACAGTGTATCTATTTGGCAAGAAACTTGAGCCATCCCATGAAAAAAGAGTCCAAATGTTAATGTTCTGACCCCTCTTGGTTTTGACCTCTGAGCTTGTTGATGTTGAGCTCAAACTCTTCCTAGTTTCTCATCATCTTGCGCAGTTGATGAGGTCGTTGTTTTTACCAGGCTTCTGCTATCTTCTAAGACTAGGATTCTCAAAGGAGTCTCAAGTCGGTGAGAGACTGTTTTATTAAAGTGCGAGCCAGTTAAATTTGCATATTGAGGAGAGTGGGGTAAGAAGCGTTAATGCGTCAGCTTTATTTGAAACTTATATAATTGCACGTGTCAGCTTTCCCTCTTATTTTAAATAAAAGGTGGTAAGTGCTACCTCACTCGCTTTTAATCTGGAAAAATGTTTCTGCTGGGGTTTACTCTTGGATTCTGTAATATTGAGTCATCTGGTATCAGATAGCAGGAATGCTCTGCTCATTCTCTACTCGATCAGCCAAGACTAAAAGAGTTTTGTACTTTGTGGTTAAAGTTCAGAAGAACCACAGAAGTACAGATGGTTTTGTAGTACGTCTGGATTTGTGCTGCCCCTGCTAACTACTTTTTAAATCCATCAATCAATACCAACAGCAAAGGGCTTCCAAACACAGCTCCTTGAGCGCATGCGGTGATATTGCCTTAAATATCTGCCTGAACGGAAAGAAAAAAGAAGTATTTTTATAGAAAATTCAAGGCTTGATAAATGTTCTGTAATGGTAGGGTTCTCTAAATACACAGCTGTGCAGTTTTATGCTCAAAAAGCTCCACATTTTGTGTAAGATGTCAGTGTCATACTTAAAGGGACAGTTCACCCAAAAATTATATTATTAATTATATTGAAAATGATATTATTAATTGCTCACCCTTGTATCATTCCAAACCTTTTTATCAATGTCCCTACTATATATATATATATACACACACACACACACACACACACACTACCGTTCAAAAGTTTAAGAACAGTAAGATATTTAATGGTTTTTAAAGATGTTTCTTCTGCTCATCAAGGCTGCATTTATTAGATTAAAAATCCAGAAAAAAACGGTAATATTGTGAAATATTTTTTCAATTTAAAATAAGTGTTTTCTGTGTGAATGTATTTTAAAATGTAATTTATTTCTGTGATACAAAGCATCATTACTCCAGTCTTCAGCGTCACATGATCCTCTCAGAAATCATTCTAATATCCTGATTTATTATAGAATTATTAATGTTGGAAACAGTTGTGCAGACATATATTTTTTGGAACCTGTGATTTTATTTATTTATTTATTTTTCCCTTTTTTTCTTCTCAGGATTCTTGATGAATAACAAGTAAAAAACAACATAATTTTTTACCAAATATAACACATCTCTAAAATGTAAATCTATGCTGTGACTTTTTTTGTTCATTTAATAGATCCTTTGTTAATAAAATTATTAATTTCATTCAAAGAAGAAAGAATAAAACGTTACTGATCCCACACTTTTGATCAGTAGTGAAACAGTAAACTACTGTAACAGTACATTATTATCCATTTTAAATAAAGGCTTCTCTTTTTGATATTTTAATGATAAAAAAAAACAAAAAAAAACTATTAAGCATCTCAACTGACAAACATCAGGATATTAGAATGATTTCTGAATGATTTTTTTTTTTATTAAATTAAATTATATTTTTAATTATATAGAAAATTATATTAATAATTACTCACACCCTTGTCTCGTTCCAAACCTGTAAGGCCTTGGTTCATCTCTGGAAGACATTTGAAGATATTTGTGATCAAATCTGAGAGTTCTGTGAAGCATCTGAATGTTCTCAGACCTAAAAAAGTAGTAGGTTGATCAAATAGTTACAAAAAATTGTGTCATCAGTGGTTCAACCATAGTTTTATGAAGCGTCAAGAATAATTTGGCATTTTAATTGGTGTTCCAAAGATGAACCAAGATCTTACGGGTTTGGAGTAATGCTTAACAAAATTATATTTTGGGGTGAACTATCCCTTTAAAGTCTAAGTAACCTCAGTATGATAAATATGTATAACTTACTTTTTTGCATGTGGTTTGCAAGGTTAATTTCCTACTTAAGGAACGATATATAAACTAGGCCTAAAGCCACACATTTAGCTAGACATTAGAGTCTAAGCAAAACAACATCAGTACTATTATGATGTTTAAAAGCTAAATTGCATGGTTAAAAGTTTATGAGCTTTCTAAAGTCACAGAAGATCGCTTTCCTTTTGCTACTGTCTCCTAACAAAACCAGCAAGAAAAAGAATTAGGTCTTTATAAGTAAAGCCATATTATGTCCAATAAATGTTTTGTGATGTTCTTTCTCTTCAGATATAATTCAGGGAATGAGATGCGGACGGTCACCACTTTAGCTAATGTTGTCAACTGATTGAGCTGAATGGTGACTGCAGCTGGTTTAATAAACTCATTATAGGCTCATTAGAAATATGTGTCTACATTTCTGCAAAACTCCCCCCCTAAAAAGACTTGTACATACAGTATACAAACCTTTCACAACTTTTATTGCTTTTCACACAAAGTATGGTTTGTAGGTCCACGGTTTTGATTACCAAAGCTTACTTTTTGCTAAATAATTTGAGGGACATTAAGTTATTAAATAAGAACATTGATTTGATGCGGATGAAACGGATGCATTTGATGGTTCACCACATGTTCAGCTGCATATGCATTAGTATTTTAGCTCAATAGGTTTGCTCGGTAAAGCTGGCGTTTAACAAAACAGCTCAAATTCACGTAAGGAAGTTAAACAGCCTGGCTGCATCAACAAATGCATTTTGATATTGCTTTTGCATTTGTTAACACTATCAGGTTTAAATTTGGGTTTGGTGTTGAAGATATTTTCAACATGATAGAGCATTAACTTTTAGCGACACTCCCCAGATATGTGAATTCTGAACCAGTGTAATATGTACCTGAAGCAACGTAATACAAACACAGCAGAGACATGTGCAGTAAGGTACGCAATAAGAAATGTATTTAGAGGCACGTTTTTCAAATTAGCATGGGTTGCATTAAATTGTAGTTTACTCAGAGTAAATCTACCAATAAATGAATTTACTACCTTTCTGTTTGATTTAGTGGAAATAATTCAGCATGCATTACATTTCTTGAGTTTCTGAAGGACCATGTAACACTCAAGGCTGGAGTAATGATACTGGACATGTAGCTTTCCATCACAGGAATAAGTTACTTTTTAAAATGATATTTGAATAGAAAACGGTTTAACTTGTAAAAATACTACTGTAAAACATATTACTGTTTTTACCGTATTTATAACTAAATAAAATGCAGACCTCCTGACCCCAAACAGTAGAATTAGTCAGAAAGGACAACGTGATAATACACTCAGAGGACCTGTGACATAGTGAACAGATTCTCTGCCCGGTTCTCTTTCTTGTCGTATGTGTCATCCACTTCAACTAATGTCTGGAGAAAGCAGCCTGTCCTTTCAGCCTCAGAGGAGAACATCATTTTGACATTTTCTGAGGTACTCGACAGATGGTGTGACTGGAGGGAGTCCATCACTACATTAAAGTCGTTGTCAGTGTGTGGTTCACCGTCCAGGGCTGTGGAGAAGCTCAGGTCTAAAGCAGCATTGCATAAGATGACTCTGATCGTCAGGGTGTTGCATGAGCAAGGTTTACACTCAATAATTATTTTGGTTGAAATGTGTGATTAATCTTGGCACCGCTGCACCAATAGATGCTTCTTTTATGACGGGTCATCAGATCTATATACTCTATTCATCAATATATACATAAATGAAAATATTTAAGTATAATAGAGCAGTGTAATAGCAAATATTATGTACACAAAATTAGGGAAAGGTTGATATTTTATATTTAATTTGGATTTATATTCTATTAATTATTCTATTTTATATTTATATTCATTTGCATCATCATCATCATAGTCATCTAATTTCAGATTAATCTTTAAGAACACTAATTTCTTGTTAATTCTACTCTAATGATTTCATTGAATGTTATCTTTAGCAAGTCTCAAATATACAAATAAACGGTACATTATTGTTTCTCTTCTAAGTCCAGCCTAGGGTTAGGTCAGAAAAAACTTGCAGCATAATCTTGGTTAAAACAACTTCATTTAATGCAATTTTAGTTAAATTTTTTTAGACTAGAAATCGCTCAATCACATGCACGCAGCACACTGCAGGCTACGCTCCTACATGCACAAACCGTTTCTAAAAGCATGCACACAAAATATCAAAATGCCCATCTTTTTTTCATTGATTATTTATGAGGTATGTGTTCGCTAGCTTTAGCTAGTTGTGCTAGCCACTGTACTCTTCAAAGATTGACACATTACTAATTTTAATGTTTTAAAACTTTGCAATTTTTTTGCTCATCGAGCCTTCATTTATTTGATTGAAAAATTGCGCTGTATTACAAGTTAAAATAATGCTTTTATGTTGTAAAATCCACTTTATTTCTTGATGTAAAAAAGGGGTGTGGCCAATTTCTATGGTTAAATCTTCCGGTCTCATTTACGCCCAGCTATTTTTAGCTGTACAAAAAGTTTGCTTTGCTGCTTCATATTAAAAATCAGTGTGTCTTATATTATTTTACTGCTGTCTTAATTATGGTTTGCAGTGCAAACTCCTCATTATCTACCTATAGGGTATAACGAAACGAAAAACCTCCCCCATAGACTTACTTCCACGTTAAACATAAAGGTGCACACTTGCACAATATGTATTTCTGCTGAATTTTGAACATCATTTCTCCAATCTCCAGCGTCATATGATTCTTCGGAAACCATTCTAATATGCCTATTAATTAACAATGATGAAACTAAATGTTTATTTTTATGTTTGTATATAATACACTTTATACATTTCCCCAAATTTCTAATAAATTCCCATAAATTCTTGGTAAGTTCCAAATTCTGAATATTTCCAAAGTTTTACCAGACTAAGTTTCTATGGAAAGTGTCCGGAAACGTTCTGCCCCTTTGCAACCCTACTCAAAACTCCCGTGTGAATAGTAAGTAGCATGTTATTTTAATATGGAAACGTAACTTAATGAGTAATGAGTCAGAAGTAGACTGTCCTTGCAGAGGTAGTCTCTGTGCACAGCCAGGAGCTTAAATCAATTTTAAACAGTAAAAATGCCTTTACAGTACTGCATTTACAAATAGACTGATAATAAAACTATGCTTATTAAGAAATAAAGCAGAGATAATAGAAAGCAGGGAAAATGAATATATTAAGCAGAGCTTAATCTTGTAGTAAGACTTTCACTTTATATAGTGTGCACTGCAAGAGGTTTCAAACTTTTATTTTATTACACAGTTAACTCGTTTATGTGAATGTGTTCTAATAAAACAAACCTTAGCCAAAGCTGATTGTTTAGCTGCATTTAGCAACTTTTTTGGTTCAAGCTGCAGTTAAATGGTTAAAAATGGTTGCATGCCCCGACTGTAACCACTGTCCATTAACAGGAAAATAGTTGTTCATTTATTTGTTTACAATCATTTGTTTTTGTGTAAAATTTGCTCAAACACAGGCTACTATTATTATATTATGTTTAAAAAAATTCAAGTGTTATTAATTCTGTTGTCAATAATTGTTCATTACTATTATTATTATTATTATTATTTATATATTTTTTTAAATATTAAAAACACAACAAAAAGTGAAGATAAGAGTACCGTTAAAGTGGTATCTATAAAAGTAGTAATAGCGTTAAAACCTTAACGAAACCCATCCCTAAACACAGATAGCATGCTTGCTAATATCTTCTGCTTCAATGCTTCACTAATTCTTGCTCTTTCTTTCTCTCTCTGTTATTCCTCCCTTCCTCTCCAAGTCCAAAAGTTAAGACATGAAACGTCGGACGTCATCACAGAACTCTGGCGTTGGAGGCAGTCCAAGGTCAGTCCATTAGTCCCTGTAGAGCTCTGAACAACCTCTCTGCTATCATAGTCACGCACTGGGTAATGATAAGAAGACGCTTTTTAGTCAGAAGAGGCTCTTTGGAAAGAGGTCAGTTTGGTTTACTTCATACGCTGTTAAGCAAGAGCTCACATAAAATGTACATTCTGTCATCATTTACTCATTCTCACATTAAACCAGTATGACTTTCTGTAATCCTTGTGAGGGAAAAGATGCTTTGCTTCCAGGATGAGTTTACTTCTCTAATGATCCTGAAGGTATCATGAAAGTATTATACTATAGAAGCTGTAAATGGTAAAACTATAGCTTGCTAAAAGTTTTCAGAACTAGTGTAAAAAGAAGCAACTAGAAGTGAAAGTCATTAAAGGCAAGAAAATGAAAATGAAGCAACTTTGCTTTATTCAATGTAAAAATCCGAACATATACAAAATCTGGTGATCATCATCGCTCTCGCACGATCTTTCTAATCTTGTGGATTTCTATTGTAATGACACCAAACCACAGTAAATATGACCCCACAAAATGTTCAAGTAAACATTTACTATGTCTTACAATATTTAAAGCTAAAGTGTGTCATTTCTGTCACTAGTGTTATTAAGCGTGAATGCAAAGCACAACTATTTCCCTACTACATACGTAGTGCTGAAAACCAACTGTAGGGATGTACACAATATGATTTTAATGACGTGAAAAGGTGTCCTTCTATATTGCTTGGACAAAATGCTGCACATTTCTTTGTGAAACTGAAATATGTCAAATAACAAAACTACATTGCAATTTTAAAGCAACCCACAATTTAAATCAATAAATATCACAAATTAAATTGATCTCTGCATATGAACGTATTAGGCTAAGACTTTGCATTATAATTATAATTTTGAAATTTGAAGCAAAATTTTTTGCGACCTTTTGGACACAGAAGGCCACCAAATGGGAATTAAGTATTCAATTTGTATAAAATATTTACAAATACATAGGATGGATAACTCTGGGCGAGGGTTTACAAATCACCATGCAAGTGGGAGAAGTCTCATATTATGGTCGGCCATCACAATTACGGATAACAACAACACTGTTCATGTATCGCAGGGTATAATTTAATTAATTTGCATTTAACCCGTTTAACATAAAGAGACAACGAAATACACATAGAACCTTCATTAAGGTGTTTTTGACCTACATTGTACAAGATGCTAGAACAGTCCGCTATTTAGGTTTGTAAATAACAAACATTTATAGCTTGCTGAAGCACGAGATGACATTAAAGGTGCTCTATGTGATCTTGCAAAACACTATGGGTGCAGGACATACACCAAACAAAAACAGATTTCAGCCAACCAATCGGCAAGAAGAGGTGGGGTTTAACACGCGCAAACAAACTTCAGCCAACCAATCGTCAAGAAGAGGTGGGGTTTAACACGGGCAAACAAACTTCAGCCAACCAATCGGCAAGAAGAGGTGGGGTTTAACACGCGCAAACAAACTTCAGCCAACCAATCGGCAAGAAGAGGTGGGGTTTAACACGTGCAAACAAACTTCAGCCAACCAATCGGCAAGAAGAGGTGGGGTTTAACACACGCAAACAAACTTCAGCCAACCAATGTGCATTAAACCCAACCTCTTCTTGCCGGTTGTTTGGCCAAAGTTTGTTTTTGTTGTGGTGCCCAAAGTGTTTCTTTTGGTATTGCAGCCTCTGTGTTGTCTTTCAAGAGCGGGTTTTTTCCAAATGTATTCAGAGGGCAGACCGCCAGACGATCAAGGGGTGATGCATACGGCTTGAGATAAGAAAAAAAAAAAAACGAGCTAAAATCCTGCAACATTGCATAGAGCACCTTTAATGAACATTTTTTTAATTTGGACATTTTTGCTCTGTTTTGTTCGGACTGAAGAATTTGAATAAAATAAATTGCATCGCCTATCCTCTCAAGATACCTGGAATTAGTGTCACAAGTAACCCAGACACATTGTTTTTCCTTTTTTGAATCATAAATCCCATAAAAATGATGCAAGCTTTGGGTCTTTCAGTGTTTCTATGGCACTGAAACCTACCGATGTCCGAGTTCTGCTCTTCGTGCAACTGATAGTCGACTGCCATTGGCTCGTCTGTGTTAGAGGGGAGGGGCTTACCGATAGTCAATTTTCTACCAAAGTATGACTGCACCATGGTACTGCCACAGTACTTTGTTGTTTTCTTTGTGACCTAAAACTCTCTGTGAAGGAGAGGTGTGGACACAAGACCAGCTGTGTGATAAATCCCAGGTGGTTCTTCATCCAGGCCACACAATTTTGACCTGAAAGGCTCAAAGAGTTTCTGGAATTAAAAAAAAAATAACAATAAAGTGCTATTGTACTTTCTCAAACCTAATTACAATCCTTTGTGGAAAACTGCCTGAAACAATCATCTAAACACCCAAATGAATCAAAGGAGTTCTTGTCTGGTTCTTTCATCTGCCAACATAAGCTATCTGTGAATCACTGTTCTTTGAATCTGTGAAGCAGACTTTATATGCACTTCCCCTGAGACAGACAGAGGAAATGAATGAATGCTATCTGATGACATCAAGAGCCGGGTCATCCATGTGCTCTGATGTCACACCAGCCCCTCAAACCTCTGGAACAAATCTGCACAACACGTTTAGCAGCAGTCTGTGAGAAACTGCAAGTCTGGGCTCTATTAAGCAGTGGCGGACAGATAGTACACGCATGGAATGGTAAGGAGGATTGTTTCTCATTAGTTGACGGCTGTTATCTGGTCTCATGTGATGTTCAGCATGCAGTTAAACTCAAACAAGAACGGTCAACAGTCTGTTGAATGGGTTTCTTGTGTAAACTGCAGGGAGGGAAATGTGAGGAGCGCTTGCCTCTGCAGAAACAAGTGTTGCTATACAGATTGCTAGGGTGTTTTTCACTAGATATGATAAATCACGTGACATTCAAGACTGGAGTAATAATGCTGTTTATTCAGCTTTGCATCACAGGAATTATTAAATGATTCTTGCCATATAAAAGTAGCACTTTCTATCTTTTCAACAACAGTGTATGTCTCGTGCACTTCACTATGTATGTTTTTATCATCCATCTTCATTTAGTATAATCACTTTAATCACAACATTAATAATACACCGATGGGTTCAGTCACTAAATAGAGGAAGCATGACCAAGAAAGTATTCATTGTGCTGGAATTGTGAAATAACCAGGGTTTTTTTGTATTGCTGTTGAAAGTGAATATGACTGATATATGGCTCAGCTGCTCTGTTAAGCTTTGTTAAGCAATGTTTGGCAGACGCTGGCAGATAAACACAGATGACTCGAGTTTTACTAATTTTGCTGTTCTGGATATACTTTAGTACATTGTTCTCTTTGAATAGTTTATCAAAACAGGCAGAAGGAGTATTATTTTTGATTTTCTCTTGTGAATAAACAAAAGTATCAATACAATGTTTCATTTAAAATAATGGTTGAAACATGCAGTGATGATTATTGGTTTCCTACAGTATTAAAAAAGTAGTTGCCGAAATTCGACCATAAAAAATACAGTAACATTTTAGGTTTTACAGTTTTAAGTTAAATTTACAGCAAAATACCGTAATTTCATTAACTGATACATTAATATACCAAACTATTAAAGTACTGAAATATGTTTTGTACAAGGATAAGCACCATGACGAGAAAGTCACAGGATGAACCAAAGCCAAAGAACATATGTAGAAGGTGCTCAGTGTCATTCACACAAACACTAAATGATGACTCATTAAACTCAAATATGAAATAAACATGAATTTTACAACATCACATGTAACATACAACCTTAATAAACATAACTAAGAAGAAACATAGTTATTTCAAAGAACATAAAATTAAAATGAAGGGAATTCTGGGAATATCAGTTTACGGTTTTTACAGTTTTTTACAGTTAAAATTCACAGTTTTTACAGTATATTCTCACTATTAACTGCAATAAACTAAGATAATCGCAATAAGTAATATGCATGCTAAGCAAAAGCTCTCTAAAATGCTTCACTATGCTGATAATCTCAAAATGTTTATTTGAATTAGCTGATAGCTCAGTCTGGGTTTCAATTTGGCTTGTAATCGCCGTCCCACCGTGTTTGTTTGGCGAAATTGTGAGGCATGGGAATATGAATCCGAGCATATAGCTGTGACGGTCACGTGGCCTGTTGCTTACATTTAAAAGATAAACACATTTCAAGGTCTGATATGAAGAGTATCGCAGCACCAAACAGAGGCACAAACGCTGTGGAGTTCTGAGTAGAAAATATTTGGCATTTTGCTCCATTGTTATGTTGTTGAAAGAATGTAGCAGAGCTGGTTAATGTTACTCTCACAGGAAGTGGATGGTGGGATGAGTAGAGTACAGGAAGTGGTACAAGTGTTGACAGAGTGCCAGATGTGTTGGCTGCATGAGTGTGTGGATGAATAGATGTAAGTAACACTTATACAACCCATGTGCAATAACGTCTGTCACAGTTAGCTTAGGAAATTGTATGTTGATTTTAAAGGGTTACTTTTATTTTATATTAAACCATGCTGTTCTGTATCAGCCGTGACACACAGATGTGCTGTTTTTGTTCAAATTAACTCTTAAATGCATGTAGAAGATGTATCTTGCCTAGCCTTGAATAAAGTCACTTTATAATGTTATGGCTGAACCTCAAACAAAATTGCATGCAATATATAAAACAAATCTTTTCTCTCTCCTATGGAAACTACTTTACATAGGTCAGTACTGTATAAAACACAGAGGTAAACCTGTCCAACAGTCATATGTCTTGCTCTTTTTAATCTGGAATACTCCTTGTCAAACTGACTCTAGTCTGAAACTAGACTGCCTTCACATCCTGTTTGGCCGGCCTGGCTGCAGTTGTCTGTCATAGATACTGTTTGAGAGTTTCCTCCTTGAGAGCTGGAGTTGTTCCAGAGGAGAGTCTGATCCAGGATTAGGCTGGAGACGCTCATCAGGACAAATACTTAGGCCTCAGCTGGTCTGGAGTCTGTTTTGGGCTGCTAGTATCAGCAAGTCTGCTACTTCAGATACGCTGGATCCACTGGAGTGACTCGGCTCCAGTGCTGTAATCTAAATGAGTCAGCATTGGCTTATCACCAATGCCTCCTGTGCGTCCTTGGGTGTTACAAACCCTCTGACAGGGGTGTGGGCACAGCATGCCGTAGAAGACGGACCTAAGATTCATCATTTGAATTATTTAATTTTTTAGTAATAGCTCAGAACATGCTTAGAGTTTCTGATTTAAATATGAAAACATTGGATATCAGTGGACATTATTTATTATTTATGTTTATTACATCAGAAATAGCAGAGGTGCATATACGGATATACTACTATCTAAACTGAACTGAGCTGGACGATGACTTCTCTGAATTAAATAATGAATAAGTGTTTAATCTTGTCGTTTTTCATCACTGACACTGTATTTGATAGTGTTAAGTGCTTTGACACAATCTGTATTGTTAAAAGCACTATATCAATAAAGGTGACTAGACTTGACAAATACAAAGAAACAGAATAAATCAAAAGAGAAAATAAAGTAGATTAATAAATGTTAGTTTTATAATTGGTGACACTTTATTTTAATAGTCAACTTGAGACATTCTACTAATTATACACTAAAACAATGCTTTTCTAACCTAGATTTTTTTTTGTCTTGTTTCCAGACCAAAAAGTCCAAATTAAATGAGTTTTTACTTGAAACAAGCAAAATAATCTTGAATTAATTTTGACTACATGTTTACTAACTCTCAGAGTAGACTGTTAGGGGGTTAGTAGAATAAGTTTACACACATGTATGTTGTGGAAGTTATTAATCAGACGGTCTACTAATACTCTAATGACTGCTAGTTACTGTTAGTAGTTCTGTCTAACGTGAACAATTGAAATAAAGTGTTACCTTATAATCTTATAAGTAAATAAAGGTTACAGTTAGAACCAAAATTGAGCTCAAGAACCTTAATAAAGTGATAAATGAACCCTTTTGACTGAAGATAAGGTACTGCTTTTCTTACAAAGCTATTGTTCACCTAAATGCCATTGTTACTCACGCTCATGTCTTCCCACTCCCATAGAAGAAGAAAATATACCAAATAATTTAACCAAAGCTGAAATGTTTCAATATGGAGTATCAAGACATTTGATTTTGTTTTAGGACATATTTTATTGCAGCTCAACAAAATATCTGTGTTAAGGTCTGGTCACATTGATTTTGCCAAAATATTGCTGTTAGTAAAAACTCTGTCTATTTTCACACGGAAGTTGTAGTTTTGAACAAAGCTGATTTTTTTAGGTTTATTAGAATTATTGGATATTGGTTGCTTTGGAACAGCGTGCAACTGAAACAAACTACAAATAATCGATAATTTATCATTTAAAGTACCTCGGCTCTTCTTAAATATGAGATTTCGTGATATATTCTTTCTTTCTTGTTTTTCCGAATAATTATCTTTTTAACAAACTCTTTTTTTTCTCAACAGTGATTGTGACGTCATGGCCTCAGGATCTCCAGACGTCACAGGTGCTACCGAACCATCAGAAGCAGCAGAAGAGTGTTCAGGTAACGTCCCATTTCGGTGTTATAGCATCCATCAATCTCACTCCGTCATACATTTGTCCTCATATGGAGATCAGACGTGAAGCAATATGGCCACTCTGAACTCTGTATGAAGAGAGACAAGATGCTAGGTCTCTCTGACAGGAAGTCATGTAGCACACAGACAAAGCCAACATTTGTCTCTCCCCTACGACTATGCCTTCCGCTGTCCGACATTTGACCTTTCTCTCCAGTTCAGTGTGGGAAGGAGGAAGCCCAGACCGCTAGAGTCAGCCTGCGTGGTGATGTGGATTAGCCATTTCCTCACAAAATAGGTTGCTCGATAATCTCCTCTATTGGATTGCGGGTCTGTCTAAGTCCATTAAGTTCGAGAGTTAGTCAGTGGCTGGGGTTTGTTTGGAAGGTGTTAATCTTGTACAGATTTACCACAGGGTGACGATAATTGATCCATGACCAGGGTTACATTCATAAAAGCCATTGGCGTTATCTTACATGTGAGTTCATGTAAGGATCCAACTATAGTTGGTATAAATGTAGTTTTTTATTTTTCACTCTCAAAAATAAAGGTACAAAAGCTGTCACTGGGGCGTTACTTTTCAAATGGTATACTTTGTACCTATTAGGTTCCAATATGCACACTTTAAGTATTAATATGTACCTTTAAGGTACTAAAACGGACCCTTTAGGTACAAACATGCACCTTTTGAACCGCCCCAGTTATAGCTTTTATCCCTTTGTTTCTGATTCATTCAATGATTAATTCAATATAATAATGGCTGGGGCATTGATTTTTGCAAGTGAGCTAAATCATCTCATCTCATGCAGATTCATTCTCTGATTCATTCAGGAACGTTCCTATAGATTTCACAATTATGCCTTGAATTGTGGTCATCTGTATTTTTATTCACAGTCATTCACTTCTGAGACATAGACCCAAGTGTTAGTATGTCACAATAGGTCCATATAGTTCATCTAACCAGTAATATCCTCCTTTATAGCCTGCGTTGTAAGACCGTTTGCTCGTTCTGCAGTTGGTGGTTGAAGGTAGAAAAAGCGATCACTTCTCTCTGTTACGAGGGAGAGGCCTGAAAGGAAAATATGAGTCATGGTAGTGAACGAGACCGTATTGTTCCCTTAAAAGACTGATTTCAAAATACAGTTGAAAAGATGCAGTGCAGACCCTGGGGAAAAGACATTATAATATATTAAAAGTTCATTTTGAATTTGGTACTAGTTTGATTATTGCTCAATTAATTGATTTATTGTAGCTTTTACTAGCATAAACAATTATTGTACATCCCTGAGATTTAACCTCAGAGTAAACAATGCAAAACTGTTTCCTAGGGCACTTAGTGTTTAATGTGGCTGCATTTAAACATACTGAGGCTCTGTTCTTAGAAGGCGATATTTAGCATCCCTTACTGTGTAATCAAATAACTGAGCATTGAGTGGTTTATAAGAGACAGTGAGATCTCTTTCTCTTGTGTGTTGTTTACTGCCTTTAGACGGGCCCCAGCTGGAGACTGTAGGCTTTGCCAGTAGAGCTGCATCATGTGACTCTCCTCAAGACGAGAGCGAGAGAGACATGATGGCAGACAGCAAGGGAAAACCAATACACTGTAAGAAATGAGTCGGGATTAGCTCAAAACATACAAAATAAAATGAGTCAGAATCATTTAAGATTCTATAGGGAATTTGAACAGAATCACTGTTTTACGGCGGCTCACTGAGTCGGTCTGCGATTCACTGAACAAGCCGTA
>JAUCMT010000026.1:166502-185098 GCA_032357475.1 Enteromius thamalakanensis | reverse complement strand
AGTTGAGAGCCAGGCACTCCGAAGGTGGTCGAAGTATCGGATTGTATCATGTCAGTGACCGCCCTACAAATCATTTTCTTCTATGCGCCACAGACCAGCTGCCCTGATGACGAGAAGGAAGAATTCTGGCTCAGCCTCAATGACCGTCTGCAAACGATTGTCCCCGAAGAGCATGTGGCCAAAGATTTGAATGAAAATGTTGGCCAGGAGAGAGATGGGTAGATGTGATTCCATGGTGGGCCAAGGATTTGGGACCAGAAATTAAGATGGACGCTGTGTTTTGGACTGTGCTAAGGCCCATGATCCCCTAAGAAGCACTTTCATGGAAGTGATAATTGCCCTTTTATTGCATTCATACAGTGACGGTTTTATGCACGGGCGGACAGGGCGGCCGCCTGTGGCGTCATTTTTTCTTGTCACGTGGGGGGCGGCACACGAACTTTGAGGAAAAATAATAATCTGTGCAGCTAAGCGGTTTTCTATTATCTATCATACCTGTGCTGTGCTGCCGCCCCCTGCTGCTGAAAGAGAGCCGAAGAGTCGAATTTACTCACTGGTTTTCAGCGACCTGAATGTGTGGACTATAGTGAATCAGGAGTGGATTTCGGATACAGCCATGGCTTCTGTGAAAACTGGATTCATTCAGGAGTTCATTCATAAAAATATAATTTAATACTGGTACTGTACAGATTAAAATATGAACGTTACCCAACCCTAGTTAGTATATCAGTAGTTGAAACTAATGTTATTTAAAATGCATGATTTCAGTGCGAGAATCATGATATGCAGGACCAAAACCAACGTTTTTAGCAGGTACAAGCTGTAATGGCGCTGCTCTATTCTGGAAAAAGGGGGTGGGGAGCAATTTAAAGACACAGGCACGAAAAAACTGCTTCTGCTTCTACTCAAAATAGGCATTTTCAAAATGATGTAATAAATGACCTGTTGGGTATTTTGAGCTGAAACTCCACAAACACATTCTAGGGGCACCGGAGACTTATATTACATTTTGTAAAAAGGGTCATAATATGTTTTCTTTGAATATAAAGCAGTAAGCTCATTGACTGTGTGTGTGTGTGTGTGCAATATGAACCAATCAGCTTGTGCCAAGTAGTTTAACGCTGTGAATATCATCAGTTTGCATTAACAACCCATCAGCCTGAGCCATATAGAGTTTCATGGGAGAACTTACGTTTAAGTGCCATTTAAGTGTCTTTAAACAGAGTGTTTAATGCTGCTCAGAGGAGCCACACCAATTATAACAGCATACTATTATACTAGGGGCTGAAATAACTTTCTGCTGGTTTTTATGCTGTGTTGTGTCTTTACACTGATTTTTGAGCAGGCACAGAGCAGCCTTAAGTTGGATTGGAGTCGTGATTGGAGTCCGTTGTTGTTAGCATAAATAGGATTTTCAAAACAGTCAAATTGGCTAGGGTTGTTGTTAAAAAAACATCTCACAACAAGTTCAAGCCATCACTTGGAATTGTGTTTGTTCTCAGTAGAAAGAATGACTCTACTAGTAAAGGTCATCATCCTAGTATTGTTCACGCAGCTGTACTTCATTAAAAAAGACCACTGGCTTTTTCAGTAGAATTAGACTGACCTTTTAATGTTTGCTTTTTAAGTCCTTCTGGATCTTAACCTTTGGGATGAATAAAATCAGTTTACAATCTAATTGTTAAAGCAAGCTGAAATCCCCAACACTGCAGGCGATGTCATAGTCACATGTCATGATGCATTAAAAATACACACCAAATTTCTAGTGGCCGCTATGCATAGAGACATCTATATGATAAAAAAACAAACATTTCAATGTATTCTAGTGAACTGCTTAATTGATTAACTAAAATAATTCCTTGATTTAATACTAAATGGGGTACTGGGCCTCAGTTGTGTGTTTTTAACAATTTTGTTGTGTGAAATGATTCAATATTAACCCTTACTGGGCCCATTAACAAATGAGTTTTTAAAACGAAAGTATTTTACAGGCATTTCACTAATACAAATAATGCTTTATTGGCAACTAAAGATAAATTAGTCTTACATAAGACACCAGGAGGGAATATATATGGGTCTACAATGACATTTTGTTAAATAGTTATTATATAAACATGTTTATTACCGTTTTAAGCAGTCTACAGGAATTCGTCTTTACCATGATCAGTAGGACTCCACACTTTATCATCTTGACCCCAATGCAAGCGGTATTTGCGTCATAATCTACGACGTGATTGTTTAAACATGCTGTATATATAATTTCTAAGACCTGAGGGCCTGCAAACGTGCTTGTCTGCCAGTTGAACTTATTTTGTTTAGATAAGTGAACACTGACTAATTGTAAGCACATGTTCAATGTTTGCTTCAAGCCTTGCGATGTTCGGGATTCTCCTTTGAGAGGCCTTCACAAGTGGTACTCATTTAAATATGTTTACGTTGTGTTTTTAATCCAGGAAAGAAGAAGTCCAAATTCCAGACGTTCAAGAATTTTTTTGTAAAGAAAAAGAGGAAGGAGAGTCCTTCACCGTCGTGTGAAAGCGGTTTAAAGGCCAGTCAGTCGAGTGATGATGTCAACACCTCAGAGCCAACCATCAGCCACGCCAACAGTGACAATGACCACGGGTGAGTTAATACTCTTCAAATAACTTTGAAACGTATTACACTTTACCAATTATTTATGATTATGGTTTTGATCTGCTGCATTCCAAGATCCAAGATCAACATGGGGAACAAAGCCATGTCACATGATAGTGTCTTCGTGTCGGATTTGCCCTCATCAGAGACTAAAGAAGGTCTGGGGGCATCCCAAGAGAGCATTCATGGGAAAGTGAAATCCCTACAGGTATTCCAGTCTGTTATGGTTAATTCATATATTAATTGTGTTTTGTGGCCAGTGAAATATTCTGTAAAAAAAACAATAGTGATATGTTCTGAAGGCAATTTGAGGTCATAGGGTCAATTTTCATGTTTTTATATCATAATATCATAAAATAATATTTTGATATTATTGAGACCTTGACTGTCAAAACTGCATCCAACAATTTAAAGTAAAAAAAAAAGAAATAAATAAATATATATTTATTTTTTATATACATATGTGTCAGTAGGAAATATCAGTTTCCATTTCCAAGCATTATTTTTGTCATTAATTGTAATAATGCAGTGAGATTATTGTCTGACAACAGCCAGTGCTCCACAAAGAGATCTGATCTGATCATCATCATCATCAAAAGATAGAAATAATCCACTTAAAACCAGTTTCTGAAAATACTTGTGGCCTAAGACTTTTGCACAAATGTCGAAATGTCTCCAGTTCCAAACACTTCCCTATTAAAAATGCATTAATAATAATTATATATATATATATATATATAAAATTATTATTAACTAACACAATAAAATTAAATAAAAAACAAGATTTGTTATCTACTCTTCATAAAACTCTTCAAATATATATACATACATACAATGTACTTTAACAAAAAACATCATATTACATATTAGCATATAACAGTAAGTAACAAAATTGCATGCAGTATATTATTAAATTTATAAATAATTTGACAAATACATTTATTAAAAAAAAATATGTTAAGAATTATTTTATAATTTATGTTCAATTAAAAGAACTAAATAAATAGAACTATCAGGTTATCTCTTTAAAAATATAGCTTTTATTAGAGCTTTAGTTACTTAATTTTCTGTCTACAGTAATTTACTTTAATGTTATTTTAACATGTAAAAATAGTAGAAATATGTTTTTAATTGCAAGTAAAATGAACAGAAAATAAAAGAGATGATGTAATATTTAGTTTCACCTCCTGATACTGAAAATCAGCTTTTTCTGAAGCTTAAACATTTTCTTTCCCTCACAAGAGAAAAATAAAAACGTCGAAAAAGTCTTTCAGGCTCTGTTTTGTACCATTTTTATGGAAAGTGGCATCCGTGTGCTCAGATGGAGTGCATACGTATCCGTTTTCTTTCCTGTCCTCTTACTTTAATGAGAATTAGTGAACGCACTGGACTTAGGTATAAAATTAGCAGGTCTAAGCTTCAAGACACAGAGCCTGAGATTTTCACTCTTGACGTTTTGCCACCAGGACCTTAAGACATTCTCAATGTCACTGATAGACAATACACACAAAACAACCGTAAACAAATGTGTATGTGATGTTCAGTACCTTTATAAACCTTAAATGTGAGTATCAGTTTAGAAAGTCCCACCTGGATGCCCACAATGGCCTACTTTCACAAATCTGTCTCACTTGTGCTTTAGCATTGATTAAATGCTACCTAGCGTAGCTTTCCTGATGCGGTAAGCGTATTAGCTTTAGCATACCGGAAAGGCAGTTTGTCACTGAGCCAGACATGAGAGCTGCTCAGCAATGAAAGGAACCTGTCCATTAAAAGAGGAATCAGTATTAGATAATTATACACACACACACACATAAATATATATTCATTTAAAGGGCAGTGTCTCATTTCAACACAGTAATGTACAATTTAGTAGCTATTAGTAGCGTGTGATTAATCTTTTGGAACAGTTATTAGCTGGGTTTCCGTCTAAAGTTGTAAAATTAAATACATTTGAGAGCAAGCAGTTCTTGTATCCAACAAAAGAGAACAAAATGGTCACTTCCTGGTAAACTGGCAGTAAATATCACTAAGAAAACCAGGAGAAGCTACTGAATATAGTATGTTTTATATATATGATAAATTATAACGTATAATTATATAATTATTATAACATTCGGCAGTCAATGAAACATAGCTATTGATGTTTCTGTCCCGTCTGTAGCTGCAGCTGAAGCAGGCCATTCGTCTGGGCTCTCCTCCATCACTTCTGTGCGGAAGGAAAGGAGAGGACGCAGGGGCTCTTTCTGAAGATGATGGTCTTCCCTGCAGCCCTCCAGAGTATTCCAGCCTCCACACGGTGCTGGCCACACCTCCTCACACGGTACGCCTGCCGCTCACATCAGTTTAGACTCAAGGATTTGGATGGCACTGAAATGTGGCATGCAAACTATTAAAACCAGACTGAAATGATCAGAAAGCGTTTTAAAAATAAACTTCAGTCATTTGTGTCTAACGCTGAGATCTGTCAGAAGGATGCTGCACGGCACTAGGTGTGACAGCCTTTGCCACGTTTCACTCGTCTCATGAGTTGTGCGGGTGCTTCGAAATAAAAATATCTATCATGCTTGCTTCTTATTAGCTTGCTTTGACTTGATGAATGTTTGGTGGGCAGGAAGTTGAGAAGGATGTTCTTATAGTACGTGGAGCTTTTTTCGATGAAAAGATAGAGGAAGTTTCCTGATAATCACACCGCCCTCCAAAAGTTTCTAGAAAAGTGGGGTTTTGGACAATATTGGCATCTGTGATCATTTAGCACTGAGGAGGCAGAACACAAACTACTAAAACATTTTATTGCATGAACAGTTTAGACAGCTATTTTCTCTTTAAGCAGCTACTCCAGCTCTGTATAATCTGAGCATCTGAGCTGTCAGTTTATTCAAACATTGACTTGATATATTACTCCAAGCCTCCTGAAGATGATTCACACTGCTTGGACACTTCATACAGACATCACGGTCCAATCCCCCCATAGTAGCTCAATTAGTATTGCTGGTTTTTGATGATAATGTCAAGTTACTTTAATGTAGAGTATTTGCACTGATATTTATACTGATATCATCCAAAACCACACTTTGCCAGGGGTGTTTCCATGCTTTTGGAGGGCAGTGTATGTCTTAAAGCCTTTACTTTTTTTCAGAATTGTTATTTTTGGGTAAACCAAACCGTTTTGGTTCACATTGACTTCCATTGTGTTTTTGATCTGACATCATTCTGAAGTTTCCTTATAATCATGTTGTGCTTTCATCACCAAATGGAACCATATACAAAGTCAAGTAATCAGGCACATCGTGATAAACGTGCTCTGCATGCCTGGGTATTTTTGGCTCTGTGAAAAGCGTGTAAGAGCCTCAGACATCACGGGGCATGATTGAATAGACAGGAAGCTCCCTGCTGAGTACACTAACAGGATTAGTGGCCGTGCAGTTCCCCTCGCTGTACCTGCCTCTCCTTCAGTCTCTTCAGAGATGTACACAGTCCCTGTCCTCACCTTCCCCAAACTTCAGCACGGCGAGACCAAAGCGGTTCTTTAATTTAGAAAATCTCATATAGCTACAGTGAGTTTTGAGATACTAGTCCAGACTCTTAAACAAGTGAAAATAGATTTCAGATCGATCTTATGTTCATCTAGGCTTTATATTATATTTATCAAATATAATATAGTTCTGTGATGCAAAGCTGAATTTCCTCCAGTGTTCGGTGTCGCATGATCCTTCAGAAATCATTCTAATATGCTGATTTATGTGTTATTATTTATTATTGTCAATTATGTTTTTGTAAATTGCATTGTGATGTTAACTGATTCTTTGATGAATAAAACGTTATAAAGAACAGCATTTATTAAAAATAGATATATACAATATACAATATAAATATTTGCCATCACTTCTTATCAATTAAGAATTAAAAGTTATTCTTTCAAATAAAATAAAACAAGAAAAATGTACTGAACCCAATCTTTTGAATGGTCGTGTATATTGTTAGAGAGGAATTTAATTAAAAATAAATGCTGATTTTTCACAATATAAATTTCTTTTCTGTATTTTTGATCAAATAAATGCATGCCTTTACAAGAAACACCTTTAATAAATAAAAAATAAAATATTACTGTTTCCAAATGTTTGACTAGTAGTGTATATCAAGTTAAAATGAGTCATTTAATAAAGGAAACATGAAACGTTTAAACAGGAAAGGATTAAATGTCTCTTTATCGTTGCAGTCGGTGGATTTGACCCAGAGTTCCTTGAGCATGGAGACCTCAGACAGTGAAGATGATCAGGTGACACAAGCACACATAAATCACACGCCACATCACACACGAGTAGGAATGTTCATCATTTACTCACCCTCAGTTCCTGCCGAACTTACCTGATCTTTATTCATCTTCAAAACAAATGAAAAGCAGATATTGCATGACACATTGCTGGTTCTCACATCAAACAAGTACAATTAATATATCGTTTACCATATGTAATGTGCTCTTTGTGTATTATGATCAATGTTTATATGCAAATAAAGACCCTAATTGAATCTGCAAATCACTTGAACCATAAAAAAGTGATCTTTCACTTCAGAAGACTTGGAATAAACACGTGGGTTATTTTTTATTTGTTGCTTAAAAGATGAATTAAAGTTAACATGAGGGTGACTGAATTAACAGTGTGTCTATTTTAGTGTGCACTGTCCCTTTAAGAGTGAGCGCAATCGCATGATTTGGATGGTGATGTCATGCATTTAAATGCAAATTAATTACAGCTGCATCTACATGTAGGCAAATTGTTTGTAGGCATTCGTGATCCCAACTAAACACACTAATGCAGTGCTTCCCAGCCCTGTTCCTGGAGGCGCACCAACGGTACACATTTTCAGTCTTTTCCAAATCAAACACACCTGAATCAACTCATCAGCTGGTTTGTAGAGACGGATCAAATGAGGCACACGTCCAGCCTCAGAAACACACTTTTGTTTGTAGCTTTTAATTCTTTTCCAAATCTTGGCCGTAGTTTAAATGTATTTCCAACTGGATTTTCTGAGAAATGGTGTGGAATAATTTGGTTGCAGGTATCACTTAATATTCATGCATTTAAATCTGTTTTGGACCAGTGCGGATCATTTAAATCGAGCACCTCTGGGTGTGGATTCAGACTAGTAACGTGTTTGGAATGTTCCCATGAAGCCCAGCGCTTATCTGCAGTTGTTTTGGCTAGTTTGGATCAAGTGTTGTGTGTTCAGCGGTGACGTGTTCAGAACGAGTGCTTTCACAGTCAAAGGTAGTTGGAAACACAGACATTAGAGAGCAGGACACTGCTTGTATCCAGTAGAAAGTTAGATTTGAATTTCAAATAAAAGTGAAGCTAGTGTTCATTGAAAGGGTGTTTCTACGACTCGGTGCACATGCATCTCACGCACGACACCACTGCCCAGCCAAAACTGCTCCCAAACGCTCTCAGACCACTGAAAAACATGCACTTTTGGATTTGTCTTTTTGCCAGGGCTTAAAATAGCTATCATGTGTTTGTGTTATGCAATGCTTTGAGCCGAACCGGAGGATGTTTGGGTGAGAAAAGTGCTGTTGGGTATTTTAAAATGGGATTCATTTCTATTATACACTAACTCTCCAAAGTGTGGCTTCAGATTTTTTATGTTTTTTGTTTTTTTCAAAGCGCTCACCGTGCCTGTATTTATTTGATCAAAAACACAGTAAAGGGAGTAATATTGTGAAATATTATTACAATTTGAAATACCCTTTTTATAACTATTCTAATAAGTAATTTATTTCTGTTATGCAAAGATGAATTTTCAGCATCATTACTCCAGTCTTTAGTGTCACACAATCCTTCAGAAATCAGTGTAGTATACTGATGTGCTGCTCAAGAAACATTCATTATTATAAATATTGAAAATAGTTTTGCTGCTTAATATTTCTTTTAAAACCATAAAGTAATACAAAGACAAAAAGTAGAAAATAATATATATATATAAAGTAAAACGAACTGCATTATTTGAAATAGAAATTTAACGTTATGAAGTGACTTCTTATCAATTGAATGCATCCTTTATAATAAAATTATTAATTTCAAATAAAAAAGTATATATATATATGCATGCATTGCATGAATACTATTGAATGCATGGCTAAGGGACAATAACAAAAGAATTCTTTCAAGCAAGTAAAGGATGAAGTTGATTTAAAAAAAATAAATAAAAAGCACAACTGTGAAAACAGCCTTTTACATCCCATACTTTTTTCAGATTTTCTGTGTTAAAGATGATATATTTATTGGTTGCCTGATGTATAGATATCATATCAGCCATGAAAGCCCATATTAGTGAATGAGTAGTGAAAGCTGACAGTGTTGTTGAATGCTGGCTGTCTTGGACTGCAGGGGTTACGAGGGAAGTAGGCGTGTGGTCTGAAAAGCATTCCAGCGGTTCACCCTCGCAGCCTGGCTGTCTGCTGGAAATGCGATATTCCAGCAATCTGGGTCAAAACGGCTGCCAAGCTGGACCTGAGCGCAGCACAAACACACAGCATGTCTCGCTTAGAACTTATTCACACCAGTTCCTGACATACTGCACCTTCAAAAGCGTGTTAACGCCAGCTTTTTTCATTTTCAAAAGTGTCAATATAAAGTTAATGTTGTTCTGTTGATCAAAGCCTGTTTCTTCCACAGAATAAAATAAAAAAGCGGTAATTGTGGCTTTTCCTGTGTTTTAGAGTTCTGACTTTTATATCTTGCAATTCTGACTCAATGCAAAATCAGGATTGAGACCAGTGTTACCAGTTATAGCTTGATGACTAGTGACTTCTATAGCAGCATGCACAAACCTTATCTAAGTTCTGCCCACTGATCTATATTCGTCTGTACATGTATATCAGTGAATTTGCCATTATGATGTCATCTAGTGACATTTAGCTACGAGTTTTAGATATTTCAATTGAAGCATAAAATACTAGCATATAAACTAAAGCCCTGTTTACATTAGTATTTGTTTTGGTACGATTATGCCTCTCGTTCACACTAATCCAGCTTTTTCCAGAGAGTTTTGTTAGCGCTTAAGTGTAAACAGAGCATTTAAAAGCACTAGCGTGGCTTCTCTGCATATCCTAGACGACTGTGTAAACAATAACATCATGCGCGCTGTACCCATAGAGGAGTTTTTGTAGATTCCTCATTCGATCGTTCAAAGCACACAAACACTTTCACAAACTAAATATTAATGCATCTACATGCACACATCTATACTTCTACCTGCATGAATGATCATGTGACATGCGTTTTAGATTGTGTAGTTTAAACAGAGATCGTTTCTTAAATGCAGCGTAACGAGAATCGTTTTCAAACAAACACGCACCACAGGCCCTAAGAACTGCACTGAAACAAGTCAGAATCGCAAGATACAAGAGTTTTAGAACAGAATTATTAGGATACATCTCGCAATTCAGTTTTTTGTTTGCTCTCCGGAATAAATAGTAAAATGCAATTCCGACATTTTTTAGAATTTCTAGACAAACAGTGAAAATTGTGAGATTTTAACTCATAAATGCAGAAAAAAATAAATATTTTGTTGTTAAAAAGCTGGAATAATTTATTTTTTCATTACTGTTTTTTGCAATTGCAAGATTATTTCTCACAATTCAGACTTTTTTCAGAATTTCAAGTCAAATTTGTGAGAAAATGTCAAGTAAAATAAAAAGACGTCTTTTTATTATTTTAATGAGCGGAAGATGGTGGGAACAAGCTTCCATACTTTTTTAAGCTTCATGAATAATATTTAAGTAATAATAATACCCTACACACATGGCTGCTTTATTTATGTTTCCACAAAATTGTTTCTTCAGTTAAAAGCAACAAAATACAGACTTGGTATTAGAGATGCAGATCTCAGAAAAAACAGTGCTTTTACAGCGGTAAGGAGCAGCAGTCTTAACATTGCCAACATAACCTTCAGTTGTTTCTGCTGGAGAGCATTCTGTTTGCTTTTGATTTGGGAAGGAAATAGCTGAGGACAATCATCGTAATTGGTCATGTGGTGGTGAAGGTGCCTGGGTAGCTTTTATTTTTTATTGCGGTTCGTGCTGAATGCAAGAATGACCTCGAACAAGAATGTATTCTGCTATCGTGATGCCACTCTGGTTTTCTGGTGGTTAAGAGATGGAAGGAAGTGCTTTGAATACGACCGTCTATTTGAAAGCGTGACCCAAATATGGAGGTTTTGTTGGGGAAGTGGTTTGAAAGGATTTTAAGAGTACTACTATTTTTAATGAAAGTTGTAAACAAATTACACGTCTTATTGAACTTATTTAGACTTGCTGTCTTTTCTGTCCCCCCTCATCATATGAAGATGTCTTGTGAAGCGTCTTCGAGACCCAGCACCCCTCAGAGCTCAGTCCCCGCAGACTTCAGTCTTCCCGCCAGCTCCGTCTCCTGCTTAGACAGCTCAGCTGCCCGTCACCGCATCGCTGTCAAAGCCAACGCTTGCGCCAAGAGAAAGCCTGCCAGTGTAAGATTCTTCAATTTATCCATTCATACACTTTCATTAACCATCATATCATCATATCAGGCCAACAAGCTGCTAGTGATGTTTTATTCTTGTTTAAGTCGTCTTTTGGAGCGTTACAGGAATCCGAAATGGAAAAACGTCATCAGTTTGTGTTAGCGGTTGAACTCAGCTGTGTGCTTATTCATGTTTAGAGGCAAATGTTGGACATGAGAAGAGACCTGAGGGAAAGAGTGCTGCTCAGAGACACAGAGGACAAACTACGCATGATGGTCACAAGTATTGGAGAAGAACATAAAGGTTTGTTTGTCTATATATTTATTTATATGTATATATCCACTATAAAAAATGGTAACCAGCAACTATTACCTAAAAGCTAGTTCTATTTCAATAAAATATGTTGGTATAAATTAGTGCTGTTAGAAGATTAATCGCATCCGAAATAAAAGTTTTTGTTTATGTGGTGTATGTATGTTGCTATGTATACTCACACACACATATATATAAACCCAAATACCTACATAATGCAAACAAATGCATGTGTAACTGTTTGTTTCGCAGCAAATCAGCATATTAGAATGATTTCTGAAAGGTCATTTAACACTGAAGACTTCAGCTTTGATCACAGAAAGAAATTGCATTTTTAAAATACATTAATATATATATGGAAAGTAGTTATTTTATATTGTAATATTCATTACATTATTTCAAAATTCTTACTGACTCCAAATCTTTGGAGTAATAAAAACTAATAACCGTTTTCCTTTTGCTGAATTTGGTCTAGATCTGCCGGCAGAACAGGTGAATGATTCAGACCGTGAGTCGTTTGCATCTGAACAGGAGGAAGAGGAAGTGAATGACTCTGGCCAGTGTCTCAAAACGTCTGCAACATCCTCCATCTCAGCTGGAGACGTCTCTGAAGGAGAGGAACAAGTTCCTGGCGCGGATCACGTACCCAAGCCTGAGGTCCCAGAATTCTCTTGGGAGAGTCCAGTAACACTTGAGCTGCAGGCCGATGACTTCCTGTTGGACACAGGATGTGAGGTCGTTCCTGAGGAGCAGGGGTCACTGCTGGAGGAAGTGTTGAGCTCCCTGAAGAGCCCTCTTGCATCAGGACTAGCACTGGAGCATGAGAACATGCTTCTTCAGAGTGAGGTACAGCACATTCAGTGATCTTCAGGAAACAATGAGATGATCAGCTGCGTAATGGTTAAAGAAGAAGGCTTTAAATATAATGACTGTAAAATAATCATGTGGTGTTTTTCTTAAATTCAAAGACAAAAAAAGGGCTTAACCATAAAAACAGTAAAAACAAAAAAAAAATTGAGGCAAAAATAAATATTAAACATTTTTCCTTGGTTTACTAAATTTACCCGCTAAAATGTCATTCAGTGTTATGATCTTGTCAGGCATATAAAAGATTAATTACTTTCACCCCAAATACTATTTAGTTGCAATTTAAGCATTTTTTTGTCAGTAAGATTCATTTTTTACTCCTTTTCAAGTCAGAATGAGCATATTGTTCAATTTTTTTTTTCATGTTTTTCAATTGTAACCTTATTTTAACCAGATTTGTCATTTTATTCTCAAAAACATATTTGAAACCTTAAAAGTAGGCACTTTACTTATATTTAAACGACATAAAATCACTTTTGTTAATTTCTTGTAATGCAGACATCTTTACGTCTTTGCATCTTAGTCATTGTTTCCAAATGATCAAAAAATATGATAAAAATAGTAGATAAATGTTATTTTGTTTTGTTTTTACAATTGTGTATTATATATACAGTAAATAAATATATAACAAATATTCCATTTATGTAGTTTTCTTCACGACACATCACATTGATTTGATTATTATGACAAATATTTTGGATATTTTGCAAATATTTATATTTTAATTAGATTTTCTAAAAAAAAAAAAAGTAATGTTTTAGTAAAATAAAACAATAAATATGTTTCCATTAAATGTTTATTTACTATAGATTTTGATTTAATGTTATTTAATATTTAGTATTAAATATACACTGCGTATATAATATTCTAATATTATTAAATTACATTTTAATGAACATTAATTCAGAAATTGTATGTTTTAAGTCACCAATGTATGAATTGCATTTTTTGTGTATTTTTGATAAATTAGAAATGGCATTTAGTCTATTATTTATGGTTCTTTTTGTAGGTGCAAGACATAAAAAGTGAGATTGTAGTTGATCAGCCTGAGGAAGACAACGTGGATCGCCTCGATTCCTCAGAGCCAATGCTGAGCACAAAGGAACAGGCTCCTCTGCCTGACTTGCTTTCTGAATCATCTGTTGATTTAGAGGAGATCTCAGAGGAGGAGGAGCTGCTGGAGGTGCCAGAGTCTGCCGAGGAAGAATCTGTGGAAGAAAGTCACCAAGTGCCTGAAGATGATGTTGAGAAGCAAGAAGACGAGGCTGAGAGTGCCCAAGAAAGCACAGTGTTATCAGAATCCCCAGTAAATGTGAAAGAACCAGAGGAAGATGAGGTGGATGAAAATATTGCTGAATTGGAGAGAGAAACCAAAGATGGTGGAGATGAAGAGGATGAGTTGATGGTGGAGGAACCTGAGATACAGAAGAATGAGGAACATCAAGAGGCTGGAGATCAGACAGCTCCTCTAGAGCCTGAGAAAGATGAGACTTCAGCTGATGATAGAGAAACAAATAATGTGAAGAACATTCCCGAATCTGATCCTGCAGACAGAGAGGAGGTCTGGAGCTCAGCAGAAGCCACCGACGAGCCTAAAACCTCACCCAAGACGCTTATTTCTACTGTGCTCAAGAGTCCAGTTCTCCATTATCAGTTCTCCAGTGCATCAATGTCTCCTGTAGAGCAGGAAGAGGAACCTGAGCCCAATGAGTCTGGGGAGCCTCAGGAAGTGTCTTCAGAAGAACCTGAGGGTGTTTCTGAGCAGCAAGTTCTTGAGTCCCCTACGACGATAATGGCTGAGGTTCGACCTCGGTTCACCATCGCCCCCGCGTGGCAAAGGTCACTCGCTTCTGGAGCCGCCCAAGAGCAGCCCCAAACCCTCTCACTGGTGCTACCAGAGACTACTTCTTCTGATGAGCCTCCCCAAACAACTGAACTCATTACTCCTGTGAAAGAAGAGCATCCCAAACCAGCCCGAGCTCAGAGCTCCCCAACGCTTCATGTGCAGAAAGAGACGGCCCAGCTTCACGGAGAGACGACCCCGGAGAACCTGTTTGGAGTGCGCTTGAGAAAGACTCCAGTCCTGCACCGCTACGGTTTAGATGGAGAGCCGCCTCGGACCCCTGCTCAGACAGAGTCTTCAGGCACGCAGGAGACCCCAGACCCTGACCCTGACCAGAGCGGCAGGAAGCCTGCCCTGCCAAAGAAGCCTGAGCTGCTCACTGACACTGTGATATCAGTCAGGAAAATCCCAGGTAGATTATCCTCGATTTGAAACGGAGCTGATCTAGACAACGATGTCTCTACATTCAATAATCAAATGCCTCTAGCTGAAAATTGAGTGTTTAATCGCAATTATATATTATTATATATTATATCACGCTATTCTGACTTTTTTTTCTCATAATTGCGAGTGTACACAAAGCCACTATAACCATTGTTTTGTTTAGTTATTTAGTGGAGCAAACGATCTTCCACAGCTGACTGTGTACATGACAAACATTTTATTGAACATTTTTACTATTATTATTTTGCCCAGTTTTACAGATATTTGAAATCTTCAAAACAAGAGCAATTTACCACAGTTATAAGTTATTTTCATTACTAAATTGAAGTTAAATGTGAAGGAAAAAGTCTTGTAAATTGTAAATTTCACAAAAAGTGAGTAGTATTAAAATATGCTATGAAACTATTAGTCACGATTAATTGTATCCAAAATAAGTTTTTATTTACATTATGTGTGTGCATTGTGCCTATGTATATATGAAGACACACACAAAATCAAGACACACGATTAATCACGATTAATTGCATCCAAAATAAAAGTTTTTCTTTACATAATATATTTGTATGTACTGTGTATATTTATATATAATATGCAAACACATGCATGTATATATTATATGAAAATATGTTTATATATTAAATATATTTGGATATAATACCAAATATAAGAAAATAAATATAAAAATGCATTTACATGTAAATACTTTCAAAATACATACTGTATAATATAAACATAATAAATAAACACAGCATAAAAATATATTCTGTAAATAAAAACATTATATTTATATATATATATATATATATATATATATTAGTTTTTTAATACATATGTTTGTATTTCCATGTAACTAATAAATGCACACAGTACACACATGTAAACAAAAACTTTTATTTTGGAAGAGATTAATCTGACAGCACTATATATAATTATTTTGAAGGGATGTTTCAAATGTTTTTACTTTGAAACTGGACAAAATATCAATTTTAATAATTAAAAAGTTGTTTAAATAAAAAGTATTCAATTTAATCATTAATTGTTACTGAATAATTATATATTTTCCAATGTAAAATATGACAGTATTTTACAACTGCTTTCAAGTGCATTGATACCGCTCTTTTGGTATCACAATTTATGTTAAGACAACTTAAAATGGTATTTAAAATGCAGAAGCAGAATGTTTAGAAAGAATACTGTAAATATTACAGAGCAGGGCTTGATTTGGTTGATCCTGTGTGTTATTCTATATCTTCCTTTAGCATGATTTTGTTATGTAAGCAAAATCGTGTCCTAAATATGATATGATGCCTATTTGATGTCATTTTTCAGATACAGTGGGAAGATTGTCTGTGGGAAGCGCTGAGTCTCCGAGCTGGATCTCTGTGGCCAGACAGAAACAGAGGAACTTCATGGAGAACTCGCCAGAAAACTCTCCAGAGAAACTGCCCTCGCAGGTGTGTGCTGCTGCCTCGTATGATGAGCAAATATCTCCTGCCCGGTTCTCATAGAGAAAACTGTGCATCATGAAGCAACAGGACACTCATATTCACACATACTTAGTCATCTCTGCGGGTTGCAGCTTGGGGAAATGCCGTGTTCTGGAAAGATTTAATGAAGTGAAATGAATCGAACCCTAAACCAAGCGAGGTTTGATTTCAGACTCGATGCTACAAATGCTATATTTTCCCTCTCTTGTTCTCAGGGGGACGTCAAAAGACAGGATTCATCTGGGAGTTTATCAAATCTAGTCGCCAAAGAGCAGCTGGCTCAGCCATGTTCACCTTTACAAGGTAATAATCTTTCCATGGGTGTCATTCGCTGTCATGGCCTTACATAGAATTTCTATTATGGATTTAGCTTTGTTCTGTTTGGTCTAAAAAGTCCAGAGTCTAGAAATATGGTTTAACCTCTTAATAGCATGAGGTTATGTTTTAAACTCAGATTGAAAAGGAAATGTCTATCAGTAAATTTCTGCCCTCTAGAGGATGTATATTGTAACTGTTCAGCTTTTTTCATGTTTTTTAAAGTTTCTTATGCTCACCAAGGCTGCATTTTTTTTATTACAAATATATGCGAGAATAGAGCTGTTGTGAAATATATTTTTAGAGAACTGTTTTCTTTTCAAATACATATTTTAAAATGTTATTTATTCCAGCAATTTTTCGCATCGTTACTCTACACTCTTTAGTGTCACATGATGCTGCGCTAAATAAATAATAATAATTCTTATTATCCTTGTTGAAAATAGTTTCTGCTTAATATTTTTTATAGAACATTTAGTGCATTTCAGCATTATTTGCTGAATATAAAGTTAGATAGAACGGTTTATTTTTATATTTTTTATATTATTTTATATATTATTATTAATCATATATATATATATAATATGATTAATTAACACTGTAGATAAAATGATTAATCCTATCCAAAATAAGTTTTTGTTAACATATGTTTACTGTGTATATTTATTAATTATGTATATATAAATTCACACACAGCATACATTAAAAATGTTAATGTTTATATATTCCTATTGTTTAGATTAATTTAATATATAAGCAATATTTACATATAATAAACATTATTTTGGATGCGATTAGGCAGCGATTAATCATTTAACAGCACTAATACATATATTTTTAGTTGTTTTTTTTTAGTTTTTAGTTTTACCATTTCCACAAAAATATTAAGTAGCACAACTGTTCAGCATTGATAATAATCAGAAATGTTTCATGAGCAGCAAATCTGCTTCGACACTGAAGACTGGCATGATGATGCTGAAAAATTATAATATTGATCAATTTGATCAAATAAATGCAGGCTTGGCGAGCGTAAGAGACTTCTTTCAAAAACATATGTATGTGTGACCTATGTAATTGCATGCATGTCTGATATGATACATAATTTTAAATGAAGAGGAGTATATAAGCTGTTTTCCATTGTTTCTGAATGAACAGTGTTCTGCTCCCTTGAACTGTCCAACACATCCATGGTAGAGAAGGAAAGCAAGAGAAGTGCTAACCCGTCCACGGCACCTTTGGCCCAAGATGAGCCTCCCTGGCTGGCTCTCGCTAAGAAGAAAGCCAAAGCATGGAGTGAAATGCCCCAGATTGTTCAGTGAAAGGCCTCACTGACATATGGACTTCATAATTCTTCCCTATATTTTCATACACATAAACAATACATGTGAGCAGTAATAGGAACCATATACAGCCTAATTTAGTTTAATCCGCCCGGTGTCATCTGTGTTTTTCTGATAATACATTGCATTTGTATTATAATTTGGTTTGCAACAAAACACATTTACATTTTTCCAAACAGACTGTTATGTAACACGTCAGAGTTCAGAAGGAAAAAGAAAATCCTAACGAGTTTTGCATACAAAAAAAAAAAAAAATGAAAAGAGCCTCCATCGAATCTGTGTTTTTATGTAGGACTGTGTGAATATCGTCACTGCTCTTTATTAAGTAGCTTTGCTATGTTACGTTATAGCCTTTAAAGTTAGTCACACAGTTATCATGAATGGAGCGGAAGGTGTCTTTGTATTTATTTATCTCACTCTTGTATGTTTTATGTATTTTTGTATTTACGTGCACTGCTTTGTGACTTGTACATAAAATGTGAAGTATGAAAAATAAAATGGAGCCATGTTTATTTGATCCAGCCATGGACACAGATGCCGGTTTTCCTTCCTCTTTCCTCTTTATATATACATATACAGTGGGAACGGAAAGTATTCAGACCCCCTTAAATTTTTCACTCTTTGTTATATCGCAGTTATAAGTTCATTCTTTTGCTCACTAACGTACACACAGCAACCCATATTGACAGGAAAACAGAATTGTTGACATTTTTGCAGATTTATTAAAAAAGAAAGACTGAAATATCACATGGTCCTAAGTAGCTGTGACACTCATATTTTTAACTCAGGTGCTGTCCATTTCTTCTGATCATCCTTGAGATGGTTCTACACCTTCATTTGAGTCCAGCTGTGTTT
>JAUCMT010000026.1:151028-166402 GCA_032357475.1 Enteromius thamalakanensis | reverse complement strand
AATTAAATTAAATTAAATTAAATTAAATTAAATTAAATTAAATTAAATTAAATTAAATTAAATTAAATTAAATTGTTACTTACCTAGTGAGTTTTCCTATTAAAACAACACATTTTTTGTGTATTTCAAAATCAAAGTTTTTTTTAAGTGGCTAATAGGTGTAATATCAGGAGGAAACACTTCTCTTGGACCAGAGCAGGATCTTCTGAGAGCAGGGAGGTGAAGAGAAGAGCTCTGAGACTGAAGCAGCCTTGAACTCCAACCAATGGCAAACATCCAGCAAAAGAGGTCTATTAAAATATAATGTTATTTGTATTTTTATTTTATAGTTATATTATTATTTAATAAATCATGTTCTGTAATATGGCATTCCATACATTTTCAAAAAGAGATTTTAACATTGTTTTGAATTCCTTTTTAATCCTTTTTAATAGAGAAATACATTGAATAATATATTTTTTTAATTCAGTTGGCCTGCTTTAAGTTGATTTATGTGCAAAAGTGCAAAAAATGGTGTAAACCTAAAAAATGACAGAAATATTACTGCAGCTGCAGCTATGTTAATTAAAACCAACCTTCCTTTAGAGGTTGTGTGTTATATTTTGGGTTATGACAGTAAAGTCACCCTCACTCCTGGAGATCTCATCACAGTGAAGGACTCTCCTCTGCTGAAGGACTGACTGGACTGTCCTGATCTTGAGGCTGGACGTCCTGTGTTTGCTGCTACAGGATCTACAGGAGACTTCTGATGATCATTGTCCTACAGTACAGAGGATATCCTGAAGAGAAGTCTGATCTAAAGACAGAAATATCAACCAAAAACTTTCTTAAATGAACTAATATACATATTACATATACATAGGTTACTTAAGCCTAGAAATATTCTTGAAGTGAAACATTTGCCACATGTAGAAATGTACTCATTCATTTGTATTTGTATAATGTGTTGCTGGTGAATGTAAATTAGAGAAAAGAGACTTTTTGATTATGATCATTATGTGCCATCAGTACAGCTCCTGGATGGAGACACATCAGAGTCCTGCTCCTCCTGGGGTTTGGTGGATTGATGGGGAGAGAAACAACAGAACCCTGCTCTTGTTCTGCCTCTTCTTCTCTCTTCTCTTCACAGATATCCGCAGTCGTCTCTTCAGGAGAGGAGCTCCGCCGTGTGGTCGCTGTCTCTACACGAGATCTGTCCCATAATCAGCACGATTAAACACCATCAACAACTGTAAGCTCAAACACGGCTGATAACAGACTCCTCCACAAAGTGAGCAGGTGAGTCTCGCGCTTTATGTAACGTTAGTCGCGCGCTGCACGTTCAGAATTACTCTGATATAAGGGCTCAAACAGAGCTGAGACACTGTTATTAGTTTTAGCAGAGGATCATTTGTAGCTTAAATTCACTAAAGACGTGCATTTGAGCAAAAATGCATGCGAGAGATTAAAACAAACCTTAAAAGAATGTCTAATGATGAATGTTGTTTTGTGTGTAAACAATATTTTGCCCATAACGTACAGCACGTATTCAAAATAAATTTAATTTACAATTACAACATACGTTTTATTTATTAAAATGTGTATTATACTATTTTATTGCACTTACGTAATTTCGACAATTGCCAATCATTCATTCTTACATTTTATTGTGAAAGCCGTAATAGATTTACTTTAATTTTGCTGGACAAATATTCCACTTTATCTTTCATTTTGGTGTATGTTTTTTTATTGGTACATGATACCCTACTCAAAAACAGCATTACTGCTAATAATAAAACGACTTTTATAAATACTTTTTTCTTTCTTTTTTTCACTAATCAGTGCGTAAGATCTTGTAATAAAGTAAAATAAACAATATTTTACTTTAAAAACAATAAAGAAAAATAAATAAACCTCTGTTGTGTGTCACGAAGAACACCACGTGACCAGCGGGCTCTTTTAAAGCGCAAGTGCTGGAGAGATGCTGTAATCACTAATCAACCGACTGAAGCATCCTGGTGAGTTCATTACTGTCGATATATATACTTTCGACTAATCTGAATAGTTAATCACCGGAATGTTAAATTGTTTCGAATACAGTTTAACATTAAACGACAGCTGGACTTGGGTTAGGCTAACTTAATACTTTTGGGGTTTTAAAAGCGTAAATAATGCTTAATTAGTTGATAATAACTAAAAACAAATATATAACTGCTTGCTTTAGTCAGCCTGTGGATAATTTTATCATATTAAATCAATAGTATAAACCACAGAGAGACAATCAAACAGGGTGTTATGTGTACAGAAAGCATTTGTAAAGCATTAATTTACTTGTATGACACAAGTTGTTTCATAAGGTCTGACAGATTGGGAGAGGAGATTAGCAGCAGCAGGATTATGGCACAGATCTGTTCATTTGGCATGAAGCCCGGCTGTTTCAGGTTCAAGGTTTGCACCACTGACATAAAACTGCATTAATCGTGAGCATAAATATTTGTGTCTCTTTAGCCAATTAGGATGGAGGTGACACTGCGCATACTGTATTCCTCGTGCCGCACAGGTGAGTTTATTGATTAGTCTGTGCCGTGAGATTGCTGAGTCATCAAGAAAAAGTGGATGTTGATGCAAAACATTTTTTTTTCATTAAGGCACTTTCACAGCCAGACTTGGACCAGTCCGTCCCTTCAGTGTTACCGTCTATAGAGGAGGCTACAGTAAGATCATACACAGACCTGCGTTCTCACTCCCTACACAGTGTCCTACAGTGTCCTTCTCTCGTCTCTCTGTAGAAAACGTGAATGCTGAGGAGTTGCAGATGGACATGAAGTCTGTCACAGACCGCGCAGCACAGACACTGCTGTGGACTGAACTCTTCAGAGGTGTCTGCTTGTTTACATTTTTGTATTTATGCCACTTGTTTTGCACTTGGACCAACATGCTAAGGCTTTGTAAAATATAGACTTGTGTTGTTTGAATACATAATAATAATAATGATGATCATAATGAAATGTAGTTGTTGTTATTATTCTTAGTATAAAAATAATCAGTATTATTATTCATGCCAAAATCTGCCATACAGAGACAGAATATAATAATAATAATAAGTATTATTATGTGAATATATGTATATCTTGTATTATTATTACTATTATTATGTTATTATTTTTTTATGTTCTGTGTCAACTGCATGTTTAAGCATTAATAATAATTATATTTCATTTTTGTTATTATTGTTATTATTATTATTTTCTGTCTGTTGCAAGTTTACCCATGAATAATAATTATATAATACTTTAAATATTATTTAATAATATTATTTGAGAATTTTTATTTTATAATTTTTGTTATTATTATGTCATTATGTTATTATTGTTATTATTATTATGTAACTATTATTCTGTGTACTATTCCATGTTTAGGCATCAATCATACAAAATAAATAAATAATAATAAAAATAAATAATAATAATAATAATTATTATTATTACATTTCCCCCTATTATTATTAATATATTCTGTCTGTTGCAGGTTTAGCCATGAATAATAATAATTAGTAAACTAATTATATTAAGATAATAACAATAATGCAATATTATTATTATTATTATGTGATTATTCTTATTTTATTATTTATTTTATAATATAATTATGTTATTATTGTTATGTAATTATTATTCTGTCATTAATCATAACTAATCAAATAATTAAAATATTATTTTATTTTTAATAATAACAATTATTATTATTATTATTATTATATTTTCCCTATTATTATTAATATATTCTGTCTGTTGCAGGTTTAGCCATAAATGATAAATATTATTAAACTAATGATATTAAGATGATAGTAATACTGCAAACAAAAAAACAATGAGCATTTTATTATTATTATTATATTTTTGTCTGTATTGCAGGTTTGGGCATGACCATGAGTTACCTGTTTAGAGAGCCAGCTACTATTAATTACCCATTTGAGAAAGGGCCTCTCTCTCCCCGTTTCCGAGGTGAACACGCACTGCGCAGGTATCCAAACGGAGAGGAGCGCTGTATCGCATGCAAACTGTGTGAGGCGGTGTGTCCTGCTCAGGTATAATATATAACAGTCATTGTAGTATCAAAAACGTTTTTATTTTACATTTTGATTGTAGTTTTTATCGTATTAATTTCATTTTTTGTTATTTTAATACATTTTTGGCAACTACTGTAGCTAAAATAAAATGATTTATTTTACGTTTTTAGTTTCAGATGTCATTTTATCTCAACTGACACACGTTGTGATGGTTTGAGTTGTAGCGAGTTCAGTGATTAGCTCTGCAGGATGTGTGTCAGCAGTGCTTTTGTCTCCTGCAGGCCATCACTATAGAAGCAGAGACCCGTGCAGACGGCAGCAGAAGAACAACCCGTTATGACATTGACATGACCAAATGCATCTACTGTGGATTCTGCCAGGAGGCCTGTCCCGTGGACGCGATCGTAGAGGTACATGACCACAGAGTAGACATTTAGTCCAAAACAGCTGAAGTTGTACACTGGTCCCATTGATAATGTAATGTTTCCCCTCTATCTGTGCCAGGGCCCTAATTTTGAATACGCCACTGAGACTCATGAAGAGCTGCTGTATAATAAAGAGAAACTGTTGAATAATGGAGATCGATGGGAGGCTGAGATTGCTGCTAACATTCAGGCAGATTACCTCTACAGATAACAACCTGATAACAGCAAAACAAAGAAGAGAAAACATGATTTCAGAAGCTACCTGAATCATAACTAAAATGGCACCTTGTATATACCCATAAAAAGTATTAATATATTTGCTGTCTCAACGCACAAAGCAAGCACAAACACATTATAATGTTTATTTATCTGTATCTGTAAGCATTTAAACATACTCAGGGGCACAAATTATGCACAAAATATGTGAATTCACATTTATTTAATCTCTGATAAATAAAACAAGACAAATAAAACAAGAAATAAAATACGGTGTACTTCTTTTTTTAATTTAATGTTTATTAATGGTGATAACTGAACTGTTTATGATTACAAATCTTATTTTTGGCTATGTTTACTTATGCCTGTATTGTATTAAATCTACATTGTTTTATAAATATGTTATACATAACTGCACCTTCTCTTATTTTATGTCAGAACTTAATTCAATTTCCATGCTACAGTCCACCATATGTAGCCTACTTGTGTATCTTTTGTCTCACAGTTCCTGTTTGTTCCCAAAACAATAGTGCATTACAGAAATTAAATATTTACTAAGCAAAATGATCATATATGAGTGTCATATATTTGTTTATCCAGTGTATGCACAAATACGTAATCAATAAAACATAAATATAATATAAATTGAAAATAAAATATAGTTTTAAAAATAATTTAAAATGTATTCTGATCACAAGAACTAGTTATGTAACCCAGATTACATGAAGGCTACGCAGCATGCGTGCGATCAGTCCAGGGTGTATCGCTCGCTGTGACACCAGAGGGCGCGAGCGCCGCGCGGCACTGCTGCGTCACGTGGTTGGGCGGAAGCGTTTATGTGAGCCATGCTGAATCCCGCGCGGACGCAGCCATTTGCTCTCTTCCTCGATCGCTTCAGCACCGGTGAGTGCGGGACGCCGCTGCTCCGCGCATCGCGAGCGCCTTTCACGAAGACGCTGTGTTTCCCACCGACCGCAGAACACGCCCGAGAGCCCTCGTTAATTGTTAAAGTTGCCTAAAGTCGCTCGGATCGCTTTTAATCGCCGCTAATGTGGAGTTATGAATGTTTGGTCGCAGCTCGTCTCTGTCGCAGCGCCGCGCGAGTTGTCGGTAGCGCGCGATGCTGGCGGGAACGGCACTCGCTTTGTTCGCCTCTTTGAGATTTTCTCGTTTTCCTAATTTTTCGCTCTCCTAAATGCGCCATGTATTGATTTCCGCCCTGATGGCCTGTTTGGGGCCTTTATAAGCGGCTCCTGAAGCAGCGGCCTCGTGTGTTGGCGCGCATCCTTTTATTTAGACGCGGGAGTTGCTCGTTGGGGAACACAGTCGTCTGTTTTGAGTTGCATATGCTGTTTAACTTTCAATACGAGTGAAAAAGTGGTGTTGTAGATGAGTTTTGTGTAATTATAGTCGTATTTTGGGACTGGTGCGGCCTTTTGTGTGCCGTGACTAACGTTAACCGTGTCCCGCCATCTCTTTCGCAGAGTGACTGCAGCACAAAGACCAACACACAGCAATGGCAGAGAACGAGCCACAAGTTCAGTTTAAGGTAAACAAACTTCAACTTTTAAAGTGACGACAGGTCAGAGGACAGAGTAATGAATTAAAGGGTCTAACGTTATTTACACGTTTGCTTGATGGCGCATTAAATTGCTAAACGGTTTGGAAGTGAATTAGCAGATTTGTACGCGATAACAACGCGACTGAGAACATTTCTAACAGTTGTGCTATGTTTTTAAGTAGTGCGTTGTGACAAATTACATAATTTATTCTCCTAAAATAAAAATAAGATGAATGTTTTTGTTCCTGTTAATAACGCAGCTGAAACTTAAGCCTGCTGAAGTCGCAATTTTATGGTAAGGCTATCGTGGAGCTGAGAGCAATTATAAACAAAGCGGCTGTTTAATACTTTTAAAACCTGATATTTTGTAATGATATTAAATCAAGTGCTCATTACAAATGTCCCTACTCACATGATTACATGTAACGTTAATATGCAACAGACCTGATCATTTACAGCCTTAAGGTTTTTCTTTTAGTGAAACAATTTGAAACAAATATTCTTTATGAAAGATGATTCGAATTGAAAATATGATTTATGCAAAATAAGATGGTCATTATCATAGAAATATAGCTTTTAAATCTGCTATTGACTGTTTTCCCAGTTATAAAGACCTTACAATTATAATATAACTGTTCTTGTGATTGTTCACACCAGCCGTTTAATAAAGTTTGTGTAAAATCAATATCATAAGTTTCATCATTCAGCTTTGCATAAAATAGATCAACCTTTTTAAATTTGTAATATAATCATGAATTACAGTTGGGATATTGTATAGGTTACCATATGAACTTATTTAAATAATTTGTTCATGCGATAGGATTTTAAATGGTAAGTATCCTGTGTGAATCTCACAAAACTGCATTCATTTTTTAAAGCTTTAAATTATTTAATATAAATACGGGGTAGTATTAACCAGGTGTTTGGGGGGAAAAGTGTTGGTTGCTCATGCAAACTGACTTTCCTGTCCACAGCTGGTTCTGGTAGGAGATGGAGGTACGGGGAAAACTACCTTTGTGAAGAGACACTTGACTGGGGAGTTTGAGAAGAAATATGTTGGTGAGTCTTGTTTCATCTCGACGCAACTCTTCTAGAGGAATGTGTGGCTTTGGTGCGACGGTCACTGTGATGGGCAGCCTTTTTCAATTTCTCTCTGTCCTCTCTTAGCCACACTTGGAGTTGAGGTACATCCCCTGGTCTTCCACACTAACAGAGGAGCCATCAAATATAATGTATGGGACACAGCCGGACAAGAGAAGTTTGGAGGCCTAAGAGATGGATATTACATCCAGGGTATGCAGGCTTTATCGTATACACTCTATATATACAGTTTTACTGTCCAGCAGTGGTGTAACACGTGCATCTGTCTCGTTACAGCTCAGTGTGCAATCATCATGTTTGATGTAACTTCTCGAGTGACTTATAAAAATGTGCCCAACTGGCATCGTGACTTGGTTCGTGTGTGCGAGAACATTCCCATAGTGCTGTGCGGTAACAAAGTGGACATCAAGGACAGGAAGGTCAAAGCAAAGAGCATTGTATTCCATCGCAAGAAGAACCTACAGGTACGTCTGTTTTCGAAATGGCCATCATGAGTCCAATTGTGAATAATTCATGCATGCTTTTTTATTTTCAAAAATGCTTTGAACTTGTGATGTTTAATTATCATAACTGGCTCTTCCAGTAAAACGTGAGGTTGCTCTTTGGGGATATTTATCTGACTTTACTCATATCCAATCAGCAGTCAATTCATAAAACCAAGTCCCTTTTTTTTAATTTTTTATAATGCATTAAACTGAATCGGAATGAGCTTTTTTGCTAGGTATGCTTACACAAATAAGGAAAGAAGCTCCACAGTGCAACAGAATGACACTGATAATAAAAAGTATATGCAAAATGGCAAAACATTGTATGGTACAATATGGAAATATGACATTACTACGTATTCAGTGCAACTTCAAGTTAGCTTGTAGACACTGACAGTAAGTGCAGGTGTAACTTTATTTTGATAGCCTAATTTATACATTAATTAACTTCACAACATGTACTGGTAAACTGTCTTCTAACACTTTGATTTTGAATGGTCTACAAACATACTAACTATAGAACTTGTACTAATACTACCCTAACAGTCTACTCTGAGAGTTAGTAGACATGTACTTGCAAATGAATGAGAATTAGTTGACACAGAGTTACTTATGTGTACTATCAGAATGAAGTGCATTAGTAAAGGCTAAATTTCTGTCTGATGTTGACTGTAAATGTAATGCTAAATGGACGTATCCTCTTCTCTTTTTTTTCAGTACTATGACATCTCTGCCAAGAGTAACTATAACTTTGAGAAGCCCTTCCTGTGGCTCGCACGGAAGCTGATTGGAGACCCTAATCTGGAGTTTGTTGAGATGCCTGCCCTTGCACCACCTGAAATTGCTATGGATCCATCACTTGCTGCACAGTATGAGCATGACTTGAAAGTAAGTGCACCATTGAGACTATACCCTCTGCTGCTCCCAGAAGTCTTCCCGTTTCATCCATGCTGATGCGTATTTGTCGTTTCTCTTCTAGGTGGCATCAGAAACAGCTCTCCCAGATGAAGATGACGACCTTTAACCTGTTAGCCTCTGACCTCCTTATGGCAATGTCGCTGGGATTTCCTGGTGACAGTTCCTCCCCCTGCCCCCGCCCCTTTTACTGTAAAACCCCAGTGCAGAATATTTTTATTTTTCAACTTTTGGTTTGTTTTTGTGTTTTGAATTTGAGTAAATTGTGTGGTTCATTTCATTGTAGACATGCTAACTGTTGCCACCAGACACACACATGCAGACATGCCTACACTTTGACACACTCGCTCACTCGAAGGTGTGAGAGCAGGTTGAGTGTCCCAGTGCTTACTTCTCTATGTAAGACTCTAAGCACTTAGAGGAATTCTTGGAATAAAAACATTCTCAATATAATAATCCTTGCTTGGTCTTTGGCTTTGTTACTTTTTTTTATGGAGAATAACTGTTGGAGTGTGAAATTGTGGTGGGCTACTTGTAAACGGTAATTTTTCATGTTCGTTTCACATGTAAAAAAACATGCAAGTTTCTTTTGTTGCTAGTCACTGTAGTAAATACTGTAGGGTGTTTTTTTTTTTTTAATAGTGTAAACTGCTAGAGTCTCAATCCACGGTGTCCATGAGAATAGAACAGCATGTACCTAGTGTAAAAGAATGATGTGGTTTATATAATATAAATATGGGTGAGGCGTCTTACATAAACTGACTGTTCAGTGCAAGGCGAAATCTCAACTGTTAATGCTGAAGTCAAACCTTTTTACTTGTTCTGTACGTTTGACTACAGTGGCTAGTAAATGAATACTATGTATTGGGATGTTGTTTATATTAGTATTTTGTAAGTTATGTCCCTTTAAAAACTAGTGAAGTAAATAGTTACTCAGTTTGATTTGCTTAACATTGTGAAAATGCAGTTAATATTCAATGAAGCATTAACAATTGCACACAAAAAAACAGGCAACAGCACAAAAATGTGTTTTTATAAAATTAATACAAATATATGCATTGCTTTTATATTAGATTAGCTGTAAAAAATCAAATATGGGCTTGTAATGTTTGTTCTGGTCATTTTGTATTTGACTTGTAAATTTTGTCACATTCTCTAATAACATGTTCAATCAAGTGAAGTGGCTGAATACAGTTAAATATTCTTCTGAGATGCCACTGGCTGAAATTTAGTCATGTTAAATAAATAACATTGTAAGGGAAAACATGTTATATATTTTAAGTAATATAAATATTATTTAGCATGTAATTTGGACCACAAAACCAGTCTAAGATGTATAAATCATATGAAAGCTCAATAAATAAGCTTTATATAGATACATGCTTTGTTAGGATAGGACAATATTTGGAATCGGAGGGTGCCAAAAAAATCAAAATACTAAGCAAATCACCTTTAAAGTTGTCTAAATGAATATCTTATCAATGCATTTTACTAATCAATGAAATTTTGATATGTTTACAGTAGGAATTTGACAAAAAATCTTCATGGAACATGATCCTTACTTAGTTTCCTAATGATTTTTGGCATTAAAAAAAAAACTATAATTTTGACCCATGCAATGTATTTTTGCATAGTGCTACAAATAAACCCCAGCGACTTGAAACTGGTTTTGTGGCCCAGGGTCACATTTGTGCATGCCATGATGAACATTCAACAAAGCCAAGACTTCAAAATCAGCTATATTTTATAAGCAGTTTTTTATTTGTTATTCTTTAATTATAGTAGCCTATCAAAACCTGCATTAATCTCTTAAGCATTTACTAAATGTGGCCATAGTTTCTGTCAAAATACATTAGGTCAATACTGTACAGTAATATGTAGATGCACCTTTTCGTAATGATGACGATGATGATGACGTAGATTCCTTCGTACTGTGTAGTAATATAGTGGCACCAGCAGAGGGCAGAAGACAGCTCCAGTCTGAGTCTCTGGGTTCACAAACTTTTAGAGGGAAGGGTTTAGTGATCACAGACAGCAATGATGATGGCTCTGAGTGCGCTTCCTTATCCGCTTAGAGAGAGCAGAGGGTTAATGAATGTCAGATCTCGTGCTTCATGTGTGGTGAAGTGGTCTATACTCATTGATCTTTAACTCCATCTGCTGTAAGTGTGTTTGTAAAAAAACTAAGGAAATAAAAATGTATGTGTGTGTATCTCACACTGCAGCCTTGGTCTGAAAAGCCCTTATATTGCTATTTTATTTGATGTTATATTGTGTTTTGTATTTATATTGTGTATTTAGTATATAATGAATACCTAGTATATACACTACCGTTCAAAAATGTGGGGTCTGTAGGATATTTAATGGTTATTAGAATGATTTCTGAAAGGATCATGTGACGCTGAAGACTGGAGTAATGATGCTTTGTATCACAGGAATAAATTACATTTTAAAATATATTCACACAGAAAACAGTTCTATTAAATTGAAATAATATATATTCACAATATTACTTTTTTATGGATTTTTAATCTAAATAAATGCAGCCTTGATGAGCAGAAGAAACATCTTTAAAAACCATTAAATATCTTACTGTTCTAAAACCTTTGAAAAGTAGTGTATATACATATATATTTAATAGGCTATAAAATTTTTATTTTTTTAGCAGAAAAATCATAGCCAGCAACTGTCCAGATGTCACGGCATGGCAGACGTTACCTGACATATTATAGATGCTTGCTAGATGAATTTAAGTGATGCTTTATTATTAGACAATAACAATCAAGCCTTAGTTGCCGTTTCCAGTTTGTTGTTCCACAAGAGCTTCCACAAATTGTTCTAGTACATTTAATTTTTATCTAAAAACTGATTTATTTCTCTCCCTCAATAGACGTCCTTGTCTTCCAAAATTCACAAACCAAAGGTTGTCCACATGAGAGCGCCTTCTCGTTATTTTATCAAAGAAGCTGCTTCATCTGCAATAATGAGGTTCATAGAGCATTGCCATTTGATATGGAAAACAGGAATTATGTAGTCAGGCCCTGGGCGGATGAAATTGAGATCAAAAAGATAACTGACCAAGCCGTGGAATAATTAATAATTACTCTTAGAAAGGAAGCATCCGTTTATGTATTTTATTGTTTTCTAGTTTTTTTGTACAAAAGAGCAAATTTGGCATACAGAGATACATTCACTTGTCACAGTATTGTTGCTTTGTTTTTTTAAATGCAAGCTCAAACATTTCAAGGATGGCGTTAGAATATACGCAAAAGCACAACCTCTTTCTCTCAATAAAAGACACGCTCTTCGCCGATCCGCATCGTGTGCTTTGATTCTTTCTATTTTGTTTCTAATTCCACACAAAGTGTCGACAAGAGCCCAAAATTAGTGATTCTATCAATAGAAAAAACAGGGGAAAATACTAGCATGCAAATGCAACTTTTGTCAATAAGCTTCGAGAACTTTGAACGAGGAGAATGGCTTTACAAAGTGATAGTCCAGATTGCCACAGTGAGGACACTGCTGTACATTGCTGTACTCAGAGAAATACTGCATGCCCACACGTACGTCTATGACGGGTTTCCCACAATGCTTGCAGTTCAGCCGGGCCTAGACAGACAAAGGGTGGGGATGCATTTCAAACAGAACTATAAATATATAACTATAAAGTATATCATTTATGAGCATAAACAATCTGACTACCTGGCAGCATGGTGATGCAGCCAGTATGTCGTAGGTGTACATTGTGCCCAGCTGGTGCCAGCTTCCATCCCACCTGGATTTGCACTTTATACACACGATTTTGTGCACTCCTTCCAGGCAGTCCACACAGATGGCATAAAGGTGCATCAGCCTCCCTTTAGAACATAAACAGAAAACCCTTTTTTAACTGCAATTAGACTCTAATTAATGAAAATATATTCTAATAGGCTTTTACCGATCTGCCATGATCAAAGCATTATTATCTGTCACAGCTGCTTTGCTTCTTTATTAGAGGAAGAAAGGGATTCGCTCTGTTCCCAATCAACTCAAAGCAATTCATGCTTTTGGTTCTTTGCTCAAAACCTTGTTTTAGTCTTCAACGTCAGTCATATTTCATTCTCAAAGGCAACTTAATAGTGCTTGAATTGTTTCTGCTGTGGTAAAACTGTTATCATGCATAGTTTATAAACGGACTCAGTTAGCTGTTATTTAATAAAAACGGGAAGCCTGGGAATAGAAATGTTTTTGCTGTTCTTGCTATATCGAGTATTAAAGTGTGACTGCAATTTTCCAAAAAAATACTTATTTTTCTAAACAGGGAAAAAGAGACTTGAATAAAATGGCAAAACCAAGAAAATAACTGATACTTTTATTTTTAGGGATATTGATAACATCATTACTGTAAACACATCAAAACCTAAAATTTGTCAAATAATTATTTTCATGTTATGACTGCTGACCGCAAAATTTGGAAATATGAAATTATATACAGTTTTGTTTTTTTTAAACAAATACTAAATAAAACCATAAAAAATTAATTAAAATCATTCTTTATGAGGTCAGTCTAAGATTACACTTAACAAGTTTATTGAATTATTGGTGCTTTTTTTAAAGGTTACCTTTACACTACCATTCAAACGTTTTTAAAGATGTTTCTTCTGCTCATCAAGGCTGCATTCATTAGATTAAAAATCCAGAAAAAAACTATAATATTCTGAAATATTATTTCAATTTAAAATAACTGTTTTCTGTGTGAATATATTTTAAATTGTAATTTATTCCTTTGATACAAAGCATCATTACTCTGCCCTTACATGATCCTTTCAGAAATCATTCTCATATGCTGATGTTTTATGATCAGTGTTGGAAACAGTTGAGCTGCTTAATAGTTTTTTTTAGGATTCTTTGATCATTAAAATAATAAAAAGAGAAGCATTTATTTAAAATGGATAATAATGTTCAAAACTACTGTTACAGTAGTTTACTGTTTCACTACTGTTGAAAAGTTTGGAATCAATACATTTTCATTCTTTCTTCTTTGAATGAAATGGATGCTTTTATTAACCAAAGATCTATTAAATGAACAAAAAAGTCACAGAAATGTTTTGTATTTGGTAAAAAATTATGTTGTTTTTTATTTGTTATTCATCAAAGAATCCTGAGGAGAAAAAAAGGGAAAAAAATCAAAGGTTCCAATTATTTGGTATTTGGCTGCACGACTGTTTTCAACATTTACAATTCTGGAGTAATGATGCTTTGTATCACAGGAATCAATTACATTTTAAAATATATTCACACAAAAAACAGTTTTTTTAAATTGAAATAATATTTCACAATATAATTTTTTTCTGGATTTGAAATATGTTACTGTTTTAAAACTTTTGAACGGTAGTGAATATCATTAAATGGCAAATATAACAAATCTACACAACTTAAAAACGTCTTGCTTACAAAGGTAACCCTCGTTCCCTGAAATAGTTGTGAATGCGGGGGTACAGGGGACCTACCGTTAGAGAGGGACAGGCCAACTGAGGGTACTGATTCGCTTAACCCTCGGAGCACTTCTTTTTTAAACCGATTCAACCCAGCAGAAATAGTGTTAGATTAGGGCTACAGATCGTCTGCTTTCTCTAGGGTGGCCTTCAGGCTTTTTAATGCTTTCTAATGCTAAGATATGCCCACCAGCAGGCCTCATTCTTTGATTGTGCAAGTCTTAATTTGACATGAACCAAAGACCCCCTTCCACCCAAGGGAAAGAAACCCATGGAAGCTAAACTAATTAGCCTTTCACATGACTGCTGCCTTAAATATAGTTGCATTTCAATAACTGGATGGATAAGCACCCCATCGGAAATAAAACGATGGGCAGACAAGTAACTTGGGACTTCAAATCAATGTACTGGTAGTAATACATGAACTGTGCACATGAGCTGTTTTATTTATTGCAGTGTTTTAACTTACACCATACTAATCTTTTTCATTTAACATAGGCTGGTCTGACTAAAAAGTTGTACGCTTTAATTATTTATCTGTGACTTACTGAACAAACTAAATATAAATATGTCTTTAAATATAAATACAATAACCTTTAGAGTTTCATTCCCCTATATCTGATATGAGCATTGTGAGAAATTTGTATTATGTGTTCAGATATTAAAAGCAGGGTATATGTTATATTAGTTACATTAGTTACATAAGTCTTGCATTTGATGACACACAAACCAGAATGAAGTTGAGAGAACCGACTGAAAGAAAAGCATGTTCATGAAGTAATCTACAGAAAGAAACCACCAGTGCCTTTAGCAATCAAGAATAACCTAAACAGCAGTTTATGACAGACAAATTACAAAAGCTGTCAAATAAACCCTAAAATAAGTGTCTGTAAAATAGCCAACAACCTCCAGAAAGCTGGGGGAATAGTCTCACAATTTCCTGTCAGCAAGAGTTTTTGTAACATTCAGCTGGACGTGCACAGCTCTGTTTGGCACTCCAGCTTTCTATGCTCTCTGTGTGTGTTTTGTCTGTTTTCATTCCTGGACTCCATTTCCCATTATGCACCTCTTCTCACAGCTGTTGCTCGTTTGGTTCAATGATTCAATTAGCTCCACCTGTATATATACCAGTCTGTTTGTCTGTCTGTC
>JAUCMT010000026.1:120863-131911 GCA_032357475.1 Enteromius thamalakanensis | reverse complement strand
AAATAATATATATATATATATATATATATATACATATACATATACATATACATATACATAAATAAATATGTAACGGTCAACGAATATGGGTTTATATGCAAGTATGGGTTGAATAAGTTACTCCTATTACTTTCCCAATCTTAATATGTGGTTAGGGACCAGATCAATCTCACAGTAAGTTTAGAATTTATGGACTTAGTCATCTATTCAAATTATAATTATAAAAACAATTATAAAAATTGAAAACAAAATATGTTGCCAATTCTTTTACGTTATAAAATTATTTTTAATCATAATGAAATTATGAAGAAGTTTTATTAAGATATTTACCTCTGTTTGAACCATGTGGTCCAGACAATATAATTTCACTCCTGTAAATATATCGGATGTTTAGAAAATGGGGATTATTAGGGGATTGTTTTATACAAATGTTTATTACATCTATCTTAAATTATTAAAAGGAGAGGAATGTCAGAGTAACAGTGTTAAAGAAAAGTGCAATGCAGGTACATTCAAACAATTAATCACGATTAATCCAAAATAAAAAAAATTTGTTTACATTATATATGTTTGTACTATATAATTTTTTTTTAAATACGCACACATACAGTATATATTTTGATTGTATTTACACGTTTATATATACTGTATATATAATTATAATTATTTTATATATAAATATATTTTATATAAATATATAAATACATATAAATATATTTTTTATATTCATAAACAACATTTTTCTTAATGTGTATACTGTATATGCACACACATATTTATTAACATGCACATATTATGTGTACAAAAAATGTTTATTTTGGATGTGATTAATCGTTTGACAGCACTAACCAAAATACATTTGTTGTTGCAAGTATGTTGCAAATGACATACATGAGACATTACATGAGAAGTCTAGCCTTCAGGAGATTGCATGGTTCACATCTTTTCTGAATATGTTTATTTTGGTCTCTTTGTGTAGATAAAAAAATGTATCACATCTAGAAAGATATGTCAATATTTAAACTCATATGAAGTGTTTTGGTTTTTTGTAACATTAGATTGCGTTACGTTAGAAATGTAATCTAGCATTTTCTCTCACAATAAATACATATTTAAAAATCTGAATCTGAATCTCGGGATAGTCTGGGCCATGAAGGATTCATTATTTTTATCCTTCATTGAACGGGAAACAAAGAATATGTTTCTGGGCAGCATCTGACGAACGCTTCGTGTTTGGACCGCTTACATTAAACTGTGATGCATCCGGGCTACAAATGCAGCATCTGAACTTAAAGGAACAGTTCACCCAAAAACTGAACACAAAGGAAGATATTTTTTAAAAAGTTTGTAACCAGGCTGTTTTGGGTCACCATTTGTAGGCTATTATGGGCTACTATTCCTCACTTTATTCTATAATGTACTCACTAACTTTTTTTTTCCCTGCCTGTGCAATTCTCCTGGAAGACTTACAGTACATTTTCAGTAATATTCTACACTCTGCTTGGTGACGAGTCATTTCATGACAGTATAGTTCTGTTATATTGTCCACAATATATGCGTTCATAATTAGTTTTGCCTTCAGCTGTTCTTTGCTGACTGACACAGAGGAAGTTAAAGCCTCAGACTCATCTGAGGTAATATCAGCAGGTTTGTGATCTGTACGTATATTCTTTGTGCAAAAAGCAGAATCATGTTATTAGGAACCGCAGAACAACTTCTTGTTTGGATTGTATTATAATTGTGCTTGACACCAGATGGTAAGTGAGTGCTTGATATCTTAAACACACACACACGCCTTAAACCTAAACCTTTCCTTTGTTTTATTCCTCCTCCCTTCTGTCAAGTTAAAAGAATTGTGCATAATTTTTAATAGACGTGATATGCTGTGCAAAGTCAGTGGCATGAATTTATTTCCCTGTTTTTTTTTACTCCTGTTCTCTGTTATTTGTCTTTACTGTTTCATACATATGCGTCTTTCTCCCTGTAGAAGAAAATGATGATCATGCTTTGCTGTGTGATTCTGGGGATTGTTGTCTTTTCTTACCTTTACAGCTTCTTTTCTTAATGGTAAGCATACCAGTTCGCATTCGCGTTTATAAGGGAGTCTGGGGCAAGTTGTCACACGAAGCTAGATACTGATTCCACGTCCCAGTTATATGAATGTGTGTTTTTCTACAGCAGTGTTGTGTTTCAAGTATATAATGATTTTAAATATACTGTCCTCCAAACTAATTTCCCATAGAATGAGTGGGAATAGAATGTTTTGAAAATTTCTTACTGTAAATATATCAAATCTTACTTTTTGATTAGTGATATGCTTTGCTAAGTACTCCATTTGGACAACTTTAAAGGCAATTTTCATTCTTACACCCTTAAATTCCAGGTTTTCAAATAATGTCCTAACAAACATACATCAGCTTATTTATTCATCTTTCAGATGATGTATAAATCTTAATTTAAAAAGAACGCACCCTTACGTGATCCCGGATTGCAAATGTCCGTTTCTGTTTATTATGAATGCCTGAAAACAGTTGCATCTTATTATTATTACTTTTTTAAAGCCATTTGATGAATAGAAAGCATCTAATGTGTATAAAATAAACTGTTTTTCACCTTTATTTGTGTAATTGCTAAATAGAATTATCATTAAAAAAAACATCTTGCCCCCATCTGACCCCAGTATTAATACTTCATGTGTGTTCTCATCTCACTTTTACTATCTTTCAGGCTGAAGTGACCTCAAGACCACAGTTTAGCCGACTTCCCTTATCTCCTGCCCTTGCTGCTTGTCAGTGTTTCAGAGATGCTTGTGCTGCGTAGTGTTTACTGCACACACACACACACACACACAAAGAGCCATGAGGGCCTGGAGCCCAGCGCCTCCTGCTGCACACACACACACACACACACACACATCTGTGTGTGGACAATCAACAAGGACAATTAAAGAAAGCAGCCTGAAAGAAAGAGATATGTTTTTCTTTTTCTGTTTCTTTGTGTTTCTGGTTTATTTTCCCTCATAGTCATAAATCACATATAATTTCTTCTTATAGTCCAGTGCAATGTTTGGTTATGTGTTCTGGTGTTGCTGTTTGTTTTTAAATGTAGTAAGCTTCACGTCTTTTGAGTACTTTAATAAGGGATGTCTGTATGTCATGTGTTATAACTATCTATTAAAATAACAATAAACATGTTTTTGTCCTTAATTCGTATAGCCTACTAGTCGATGCTTAATCTATTTAAATACATTAGATATATTTGATGTGGATTTAATCTCTAGCAGCAACCAAACAGGGCACCATTGGATGTTTTTGAATGACGGCAGGTGGCTTTTGACTTGGCTGTTTTACATGACAATAACTATTATAATGCTTCGGTTTAATCCTATTCTTGTGGTTGGTGATTAAACATCAACCAATGAGGTTGCATACGTTCGTTGATAGGTTTATATTTCAACAAAAATATTCTTGCCAGCAATAGGCTGCCATAATGACCCGATTTTCAGTCCGTAGCCAATAAACCGGCCGTTATAAGCAACAATGCGAATATTTATTGGCTCGTGAAATATAATGAACGAACAATGGGCGTTAACTATCCGAAGCTCCCGTGTGATTGGCATCCGTTTGACCCAATCACCTTTCGCCTAGTTTGCATTTCCGCTATCTCATTGGCTGCTAATTTCAGGGGCGTGTCAAGTGAGTAGATAGTAGTGGTGTGTGTGTATCATGACAATCTGAAAATGGCGGAATGAAAGTGGAATGATTTAACTTTATCGTACAAAAATAATAATATCAAGTAAAGAACGACATCATTAAGCAGGATGAATTTGCAGCCCGACGGAAATTTTTAAGGCTATTTCCACAGAGCGACTCGACATTTTCGGCAGAAAGCGAAAGTAGAAGGCTAGGTATTGTTTAAAGGTCTTTTTTGTTTTGTTTCTAGCAGGCTAACGGGCTAGCGCGGGTTGTCAATGGTAATGCTAGTGGATTAGCAGGTTAGCCTCCGCTGTCAGGGGCTTGACTTTGCTATTTTAAACCCAGCATGTGCTTTTGCAGCAATAGAGCAGTTACAACTGTTCCTGTAGATGGAAACAAGCCCGTTTTTAGGTTGAATTATATTAACATTACTGGTTTCGGTCAAAAGTAGTGGAGCGTTCGTTGAGGCTAACAGCTTTATAACTAGAGTAGCTTCAACTGCAATAAATGTCAGTTATCTGTCACAACTGTCACTAGTTGCACTTAAATCTATTCAATAGTTTGGCTTTTAAAATGTTTTGTTTCTTTTTTATTTATTACCTAAGGAATGGGAAATTGGGAGCATTTGAACGGACTCTGTTGTCTGATTGTACTGCTGGTCTATATAATGATTATCTCAAACCCTACCAAGACGGCATTTAACTCCCTTCTAATGCCAAGAATGGTGTTAAGTAGGCAGCTCAATGGTTTTTGTGACTTATGGACCGGTTGCATCCGATTTTAGTCTACTGCAGTTAATATCTTTTTTTATGTTTATAAAATTCAGTGCGCCTTGACATTTCCCGTGGAGCATCGTTTAACGTAACGTTATTAGATTTAACGTCTGATCAGTTGGTACTTTTAGGTTAAGTCGTTTTCATGAAGCTTCGTGATTTGTTTAACATTATTCCTGCTATTAAGTTGGTTTCTGCTCTCTTGATTTGCTAATGCAGTTATACTCGCTGCACCTGATGCCATTTATAACAGCGTCTGCAAAAAGCGTTCGCAATTTATCCTTTTATTTTATTTTTCCAGAGCATGGAAGAGGAGAGTTCCCGTTATAGCAAACGCCTGGTAAGTTCCTCATTTACTCAGCAGCTATTACGTGCGCTAAATTGCTGTCCGGGGAAGGTTAGATGCAGTTTTAACCGACCTGTAACGGCGTTATACCGTCGACAGCTGGCGCTCTAGGCCTGACGTCACACCCGAGGGGTTTGTTGATATTACAGTGAGCTCCTGAAGGGAAGAGACTGTTCTCATATGTTTATACTGCCTTATCACACACAGACTGTGCCGTTAAATAATAAATGAGCTTCTTTATAAATGGGGATCCACCTTTTGAGACGTTCACTTGGGCTAGAACGCTATGGTGGGGCAATTGAAACTAAATATAAGGAAAGTTTGAATAAACATACATCCTCTTCAACCTGGATGTGTCCTAACTCCTTTCTAAGAACCTAGAACGCCTAGAAAAAAGAGGATATATGTATTTTTTGTGTGAAAATGCTTGTTAGTTTGAGCTGGGATTGGTTTTGTGAAGTCAAATGTGTTGTAGTAAAAGATTATATTATATCGAATCAAGATGAATCCAGCAGAAATGGCTTTTGTATTTCTTTGTTAATCTGAGTATTTTGTCTTATTCTCAGCGGACTGGCACGCGGCGCCGTTATCAAGATGATGGCATTTCAGACGATGAAATCGAAGGGAAGCGGTCCTTTGACATTGAAGAGAAACTCCAAAGTGACCGATACAACGTGGACCTGGTCAAAATTATGGATGGGAAAGGTTTGTTCTTTAAACTTTGCGTGTTTTTAGGTTCCTGTCACGACTCATGGTGAGCCCGCTGTGCTGAGTTTCAGTTCCTCTTATCCTAGCTAAACCGTACAGAGAGTTTTCTTTGCCACTGCCACCCGTGATTTGGTTTTGAAGCAGCATGATCTGAAATATTTTGCATATTTGGAGATCCACGTTAACAGTGTATGGTGTTCTTTGCAGACTTCACCTTGGAATACATCCAACAGGAAGGACTCCGAGACCCCATTATCTTCAAGAAAGCAGATGGTCTTGGCTTAAAGTATGGCTTATTTCATCATGCCTGTGTTTGCAGTCGTTGAACTCATTTGAAACCAATCAGCTTTTTATTTTGTCTGTCTTTTGTAGGATGCCTGACCCAGACTTTAGCGTGAGTGATGTGAAATTGTTTGTGGGTAAGAACAGGTGTTTTTCTTCACTCTCAAGCCCTCAACGTCTTTATCGTCAGTGACGATGCCAATGCACCCTTCCCTACCTTTACTCTGATAGGCAGTCGCAGGATGGTTGACGTGATGGATGTGACCACTCAAAAAGGCATTGAGATGTCGATGGGGCAGTGGAGGAGATACTATGAGACGCCGGCTTCTGAACGTGAAAAACTCTACAATGTGATCAGCCTGGAGTTCAGTCACACAAAACTAGAAAATCTAGTCAAGAGACCTACCCCGGTAAAATAATAATAAATGATTGAAAAATATCAAAGTAGTCATTGAGAGTTATTAATATAGGATTGGCGTTACTGAAGATATACATTTTCAATTGAGCTCAACAAAAACTCTTTGTGTGCAAGAGTTTATGTCTTGGCTTGTGTATTTATCAGGTTGATATGATTGACTGGGTGGACAACATGTGGCCACGGCATCTTAAAGAAAGACAGAGAGACTCCACCAATGCCATCATAGACATGCAGTACCCTAAAGTACAGAAGTAAGTTGGTTTTTGGTCATTCATACAATTTAATTTAAGCTTTTTTGTTTGAACAGTAGGGCGATGTGAACTTGCTTTATGAAGGTTGATCATACCAGCCGTGTGTTTTTCAGGTATTGTCTGATGAGTGTCGAGGGATGCTTCACAGATTTCCACATAGACTTTGGGGGCACATCAGTCTGGTATCACATCCTCCGGGGAAGGAAGGTGAGTGCTGTCTTAAAGGTACAACGCTGTGTCGTGCGCTTGCTTACTCTGACTGAATGCTGTGTACTTCAACAGAGTGCATAAAGCGGTGCTAAACATGTAATATATCATTTCAACAGGGTTAGTTTAGTGCAAAAATAATAATGGTGGTATGGTAGCAATCTATTCCAAATATACACTATTGTTATGAGTTTAATTGAAGCAATAGTTTAAAATCAGTAATATTGTGAAATAATATTATTATAATTTGCTATTTGAGTATATTTTAAAATGCCTTTTCCTGTGGTCAAAACTAAACTTTTAGCATCATTACTTTTCACAAGATCCTTCAGAAATCAGTGTAGTATGCTGATTTGCTGCTTCAGAAACCTTTAATTATCATTGCTAAAAACAGTTGGACTGCTCCATATTTGTGTAGAAACACACTTTTCATGCTTCTTTAAATAGACTGTTCAGAAGAACAGCATTTGTTTCTTTGCAACATATTAAATGTTGGTAAAAAATTACAATAGGCTTCAATAGTTAATTGCATTAGTTAACATAACCTAAAAATAAACAATACTTCTACACCATTTATTAAACTTAATGTTAATTACAGCATTTAATAATGGATTATTAGAATAACATGTTTAACATTAGTTAATGCACTGTAAACCAGCATGAATGAACAACTGTATTGTTTGTTCAGGTTAGTGAATACATTCATGTTAACAAATGACACCTTATTGTTACCTAAATGTCATGCCATTAAATGTTTTATGTGCATTCAATGATCATATGAGATCAGCCTCTCCATCTCAAATCTTCTTGTTCTCCATAATTGCTGCATTTATAAACTTTTCGAACCTGCTTGTGTGTCAGTCAGCTCATCTGGTGTATCATAATTGCCTGTCCTTACTCACCTTGTTGTTCTGCATGACCTCAGGTGTTCTGGCTGATCCCCCCCACACCTCACAACCTGGAGCTCTATGAGAACTGGGTGTTGTCAGGGAAACAGGGTGACATCTTTCTCGGCGATAAAGTCACAATGTGCCAACGGATTGAACTCGAGCAAGGCTACACATTCATGATCCCCTCAGGTACTCATACTTACCATAATTAAACGCTTCAGGTAGGTCTCTCCCAGGTTTTCTCTTACCAAAGCACTGTGTGTGTGTGTGTGTGTGTGTATAGGATGGATCCATGCAGTTTACACTCCAATGGATACTCTGGTGTTTGGGGGAAACTTTCTGCACAGCTTTAACATTCCCATGCAGCTCAACATTTACAACATTGAGGACCGCACACGGGTGAGCACTCGCTGTAACAAATGAAAAGTTGACTTCGCTTTTGTTTTTCAAGTCTACTTGCTGCACAGCTTTTTTGAGTTGACTCAACTTTTGATCAAGTGTTCATTCAACCCAAGTCACTGAGTAAAGTCACATGTCTTTTTTTTTTTTCCCCTCAAACAAGCACTTGATTATTCTGCTGATCCCCTATTTTTTCCCTCTCTCTTTCTCTCTCTCTGACTGTTATCCATGCAGGTCCCTTCTAAGTTCCGCTACCCTTTTTACTTTGAGATGTGCTGGTATGTGTTGGAGCGTTACTTATACTGTCTGACCAACACATCACACCTCACACCTGAGTTCCAGAAGTACTCGCTGGGCATCGGTCAGTGCGCAAACCATGAATGTGTAAAAGGACAAATCAATTTGACCGTAATTACATTGGCGCGTCTGTGTTGTGCTTCACAGGACTGAAGGAGGAGGATGTGATTAAACAAGGAGGCTGCAATGGTGAAGAAGAAAATGTAGTGAAAGAGGAGGAGGTGGTGAAGGAGGAGCCGGAGGAAGAGGCAGCATCTCCTGCTCGACCAGGGGTGAAAGTTCACCTGACGCCCTTCGAGCTGGAAGGACTCTGGGAATTACTGCACAAATTGGAGGATTTGCCAGCACACAAGAAATGTGTCCCAGCAGGCATCAGAAACGCACCGGCACTGCTCAGTGACATACGAGTGCGTACCTAACACCACGTGACCACACAAATATAGCAGGGTTTGGTAGCTCATTTGTCTATTTTTATTTTTGTTCCAACAGAAGCTGCTGGAGGAACATGCCAATGATATCCCCAAACTGTCTTACACTGGAAAACCAATCGTTAAATGGCCCAAAAGGGTAGGTCATAGACTATTACCAGCGTCCATACAGCAGGTACAGATGTAGTGAGTTGAAGAAAATGTGTCTGCATCTCTCTAGCCCTCGTGGTATGAGCCGCCGCCGCCACCTCTGTCTCTACTGTACCGCCCGCGCACTCCTGGCTCAGCCCCCATCCTGCCACCAGTTCCTCGGCCCGTGAAGCCGTCTTCCTCCATGTCGGCTCTGAGACGCAGACGTGTGCGCTGCAAACGCTGCGAGGCCTGTCTGCGCACCGAGTGCGGCGACTGCAACTACTGTAGGGACATGAGGAAGTTTGGGGGACCAGGCAGACTCAAGAAGAGCTGTGTTCTCCGTCAGTGTCTTGCAGTGAGTAACTGTGTTCAGTGTTAATGTCCTATGAATGAATAAAGTTTGATAATGTCTGAAGGGAAGCATTCTCAACTGTGGTAAAATGAAGTCCTGTACTATGTTAGAGAGTGTTATATCTCACACTTGCATTGTGTTTCTAGCCGGCACTACCTCTTACTGCAGTATGTGCCATATGTGAGGAAGGCTATCAGGAATCTGAAGAATCTGAGTCTGTCCAAACGCTCATGGAATGCTCCAAATGCGCTCAGATCACTCATCCAGAATGTATAAAGGTACATGTATGTGTCTGTCACATCTTGTTAGTACAGCTGTTATATGTACGGTTACGTTAATAACACATGTATATTGCAGGTGCCCGGTGAGGGTATTATTAATAAGGACCTTCCTAGTTGTTGGGAATGTCCAAAATGTGTCCATGGCAAGAAAACGGAGGTATGCTGTCAGCTTTTTTTTTTTTTTTAATGCAACAAGTCGTCCTGTTTAATGCCTTCGCTTGACTCAGTTTTTAAAGGATGATTGGATCTGTAGACTGATTGTGTAATTTGTTGTCCTTTCCCCTGAAGTCTTCCAGTAGTAGTGAGGAGGAGACAGACAGCAGCATGTCCAACGGCAGTCGCCTCTCTGGTCCTCCGGGTAAGCGGGCATACAGAGAGGGGATCGGGGTGGGGGGTGTGCGTACAGGGCGCAGAAGCCAAGCTCCCCTCTCCCCCTCCTCCCTGCCTCTTACCCGCTCCAGACGGCAGCCGCCCCCTTCCCAGAGACTCCTGCTGCAGAACAGGAAGAGAGCAGGAGCGCTGGAGTTACAGCTCAGGAAAAGGGTAAGTTTGCAAACAGCTTCCATAATGTTGCTTTTTTTATTTGTTACGTTTACATTGGTTGGATAATATGTTTGACAAAGTTTTATAATCAAAAGTTGAAGATGGTAGTGGGAGGTTTTTTTAAATGTTAGAAAGAAGTTTATGCACATCAAGGCTGCATGCATTTGATCAAAAACACTAAGTCAATTAAATATTATTGCAATATAAAATAACTGCCGTCAATTTGAATACATGTATATTAAAATGTTGTTTAATTCTGTGTTCAGCAACATAACTCCAATCTTCAGTGTCATATGAATAATTGTAAAATGCTAATTTGCTTCTCAAGGAGCAATTCCAGTTATTATAAATGTTAAAACCATTGTGCTGCATATTTTAAATATACAAAGGCCCAGTTTCACAAACGGGGCTTAGCTTAAACCAGGACTAGGCATTAGTTCAATTAAGATATTTAAGCAACTTTTACAAAAATGCCTTATAAGAAAGTATTACAGGTGTGCATCTTAACACAGAACAATGCCACTGACATGTTGCTCTGACAAGATATTTTCATCTGAGACGGCTCAAACCAGCAATTTAATCTGGGACTAGTTTAAGCCTTGTCTGAGAAACTGGGGAAAACAATTTTAAATTAAACTTTTACATGTCAAAAATATATTCATGTTAACATGTTTTTCAGGATTGTTTGGATTCATAGAAAGTTCAAAAGAAGAGAATTTATTTTGAAATGTGAAACTTTTGTATGATTATAGATGTTTACTGTTGCTTTTATCCTTGCTGAATCAAAATATTACTGTTTTTTTTATTTATTTATTTTTTTTTAAAATATGTATCATATTCAATTTAAGTAGTAATATTTTCCAAAGAGTTCATATAGTTTATTATTTAACATGTATAATTCAAATTTAAGTGTGTCTTATTTACATATATACATACATACGTGTGTGTGTGTATATGTTTGTGTGTGTGTGTGTATATATGTATATGTGTGTATATGTACATTAGTCAACATTTGAAGTGGATCAAAACCTTTCATCAAAGTTGTC
>JAUCMT010000026.1:105743-120763 GCA_032357475.1 Enteromius thamalakanensis | reverse complement strand
CAAAACCTTTCATCAAAGTTGTCCTAAAATCAAAACAATACCTACTCTTGTCTTAGGACAACTTTGATGAGAGGTTTTGATCCACTTCAAATGTTGACTACTGTATATGTGTGTATATATATGTATATGTGTGTTTGTGTGTGTGTATAATATAAGAAATGTAATTAAAAAAAAAAATCCTATTGTCTTTTGCAGATAAAATTAGAAAGGAACAAAATAATCCAGTCGGTGAGTGTTCTGAGCCTATAACATTTGCATCCCTCATCGCAGCGCATCTGTAATCCTGCTTTTACCATTCTCACATGCTCTCTCTGTCGCTCTCGGCTGTGCTTTCGCTCTCTCTATATCTGTCCATCTCTCAGACCAGTTCGTCTGTCTCTCTTTCTCCAAAGCTCCTGCGTCAGCGGAGTCTGGAGAGAGGGGGCGTAGTCAGAGCTGGACCCGGGCGGAGCGTTTCCCGTGGCCGGGGGACGTCCTTCTGTCGCGGAAGAGGGGTACGACTCCGAGGCGGTGGCCGAGGGGGAGGCCTGAGAGAACGAATGGAAATGGAGGTTGAAAGAGATGACTCCGTGGAGGAAGAACAAGAGGAGAGGAAAGAGAACGGACAGTACAATGGTAAAGAGAACCGTCCTCAGAGACGAGGGGGTAAAGCTGGTGAAGACGAGAACGGGGAAAGTCATCAAAACGGAGAGAGTGAGGGGAGCAGTGAGGGAGGTGAGCCGACTCCCTCTGACACTTCTGTGGTGCTAAGCGATGATGTCAGAGGCCAGGGGTCCTGCGTCACAGTGACATTACAGCCATCGAGGGGCCGGCGCGACCCTAGCGCCATTGTTCCCAAACTGGAAGCCAACTTGTCTTCTAGAAGCCTTCCGCAAAACCCCAAAGCCCTGCATCGTCCCCCACTGCGAAATGGTGCCCCTTGCTCAGACAGTCCTCATTCGCCTGCCAACAGGTTGCACATAAACAAATCACATGCTCTTTCATCATCGCCGCACACTCTGACCAGAAGCGCATCCAAACACTCGCACATAGTGCGGAGACTGAGATCAAACTTCAAAGAGACCCCTCACCGGCTGACGCGAGAGAGGATTGGGAAAAAGACTCGATCGGAGAAGGTGAAAACCTCTTGTTCCAGCGCCACCTTGCGGCCCCCAGCGGAGCAGAATGGAGGGAACGAGCCGGGCTGGGAGAGAGAGGTTTGGGTGTCTGTGTTCCGCTACTTGACTCGGGCAGAGCTGTGCATTTGCATGGCTGTTTGCAAGAGTTGGTACAAATGGTTAGTACGCAATTACCACACTACACTTATTGTGTGTTGTTTATGTGGTTTAAGTTTCAAAAAACACATCATTTTTTTTTCTCCTCTAAGCCCCGCCTCCTGAAATGGTTCTATTTGTACAATGCTCATAGTTTTAAAAACCTCTTTTGGAAACAAAGTAGTCTCACTTTCACAATGACTGGCAGTGCATCCAGCAATAGCTCTGCTGCCTTTGCGTACACATTTAGGTGGTGTTAAGAAAGTACACCCCTACTTTGTGATAACAGAGCAAAGAGGGTTGTGTGTGTGTGCTAAAACAGTGATCTGGTTGTAGGGGCTGTGACAAGCGTTTATGGACGCGGATCAGTCTGAGCCGCTGCCGCTCTATAAGTCCTCAGGCCCTCACGGGCATCATCAAACGGCAGCCCGTCACACTGGACCTCTCCTGGGCCAACATCTCCAAAAACCAGCTCAGATGGCTCATCAACCGCCTGCCAGGTGCCTATACTCGCATCACCACTGCATCTGTTTTATACGATCTATATTCTTTGGTATGACTCACAGGCAGCTCTCTCACAGGCCTTAAAGATCTGGTGCTATCAGGGTGTAATTGGGCATCAGTCTCGGCACTGAGCTCTCCAAGCTGTCCTTTACTGCGCTCTTTAGATCTGAGCTGGGCCGATGGCGTCAAAGATGCACAAATCAGGGAGCTGCTGAACCCACCAGGTAATCCGAAACCGCTCAACTGTTACTTAATTGCTTTTTTAATTTGTCTTATGACATTAAACTTGTTGCTATATTGACACAAATTTCAATATTCTCTGGGATTTGGGTGATGATGATGATAATTAGACCGTATTTAGCTGAGTGTGTTTTTGTGCTGGTGCCATGGCTGGTTTAGGCCTGTCATGAACAGCTGACTGCCAAAGGTTATCATTATGTGCACTGGTCAGTTCACAGCAGTGTTTAAAATTTCCACTTATGATCATTTTAAAAAGATGTTTTACCTTGTTTATAAAAGCCTTTTTTATACTTAAACATGTATCATCTTTTATCATATTGTTACTTTTTAACATTATTTTAATTAGAAGACACTGTTGCAAATAAAACAAGGCCTTAAGTCTCAAATGGGACGAAAAGGATTAAGTAGTAAGCAAAAAAAATAATAACCTTTGGACTGCAGAAAAAGCATTTTTTTACAAAGAGCTCATTTACAATTTTACAAAAATGTCAGGGTAACGCTTAAGAATAACACATGCTTAATTAGCACTAATTAATGGCTAATGTTCTAGCAATATGCATGCAAGTAAGCAACTAATAGGTGTAACCATAATTAAATATTACATTGGTAATACTTTATTTTATGAAATGACACCAATGTAAATCCTCTTGCAGTAAGGTGGCCAATTAATGTTTTGTAAAGTGAAATTTAAAAATTTCTAACATCTGTTTTAATGGAGTGGACCGAGGGTAAATGCATTTGTCCCTGTGTCCATAGGCAGTGACAACCGTTCCCAGATGAAGAACATGCAGTGCTTGTGGCTGTGCGGTCTGCAGGTGACCGAAGCCACTCTGAGACTGATCCTCAGACACATGCCTCTTCTCACTCGTCTGGAGCTCTCTCATTGTCCCATCACCGATGGTGCTCTCAACCTCCTCAGCGCCGTGGGCTCTTCCACACGCAACACACTCACACACCTCAACTTAGCAGGTACGCAAACACACACCGACGCAGTTACAGCTCTAAACCAAGGAGTCGGGCGTTAAACATGAATGAAAACTATGTTTGATGCCCCCATCAGGTTGCAACCGCCTGACAGACCGGTGTCTGGTGTACCTGCGGCGCTTGTCCTGTCTCTCGGTACTGGACCTGCGTGGCTGCAAAGGGGTCTCGCGGCAGGCATGCGAAAGCTTTATCTCCGAGCTGTCCGTCAATGCCCTCTACTGCCTATCAGATGACAAGCTCATCCAGAGGATATCGTAAAACCCACCCTCCTCAGGGAGAGACTTTGTGAATATTTGTGTGACTGAGAAGGAACGCAGAGTCTGTGTGTGTGAGAGATGAGTGAGATGGCTTCTGTAGGTCTGTAGGGAGGCTCTCTGTTTGACAGAGACGGGGGTTTCATGTATAGCGGCTTAGGAGGGAGGAGCTCGCAGCATCCAGGGCGGGGCTTATCTATTAGGTCTGGGTGATGAGTATCCTTTTGTAGTTAATTATTTCCTTTTGTCCTGTGTACACACAAACACTGCAATTGGCAATCAGATCGGTTCTCAGGCCTGTCATGCCATGGGCTCTTCTATTAAAGAGATCAACAGGTGCTATTCCTTTACAGTTTGATTTCTATTTCAGAGCAGTTTCAGTCTGCATTTAAAAACCTTCACTTCTACTGTTGAACGATACTCTAATCTCTAATCTCTTGTCCAGATCCATTCATCCTCAGTAGTGTGGAGGTTTTGCATTGGAATTCTTTTCCTTTCTTTTTTCCCCCCCACTCATCCCCTTAATGTTATTTTATTGGAGGAGTACCTTTTTTGTTAATTCCTCTCCCTCCTAAATACCTGAGAGTATAGAGATATATAAATATATAAACACCCTTGTGTAAATGTATTCCTCTCCTGTAGTACGCCAGAAAGAAATCTGTAGCATTATAATTATTTTCAGAAGCTTTTTCACTTTTTTTTTTTTTTTTTTTCTTTTTCAAAAAAATAAAAATGATCCAAATGTGAGCTTGAATTGATTTGAGTTAATTGGAGATGCTGTTTTATTGAAAACGTCTATAATATGTTCTTGGTTAGCTAAATGCTGAACTGTTTATTTAGATGACTGGATATAAATCAATGTGTAATGCCTATTAAGACCTGGCTGCCCTGTGTAGTCATATAATGCACACAATTTATTTTTCAGCCAGTCCTTTAGCGAATGAAGCAACCATCAACAGGTAAATAGATTATGGTTTTCATGATTACTGCCTAGTGTAAAAATCTGATTTCAGAAGACACTGCTCTGGTGAGTTTCTAAACTCTGTGTATCCTAGTCTGATCTTAAAATAGTTTATAAATTAAGTGAAATGCTATTCAGATTCGGTCTGGTTTTAAATGAGTTTGTACAGTCAGGATACAATGTTGTCTGATCTCAGATGAGTGTATAAATTAAGCACACGATCCTGTCTGATCCAAGAATGCGCTTCTGATGCTGTGGTCTGATTTCAGATAACTAACTGTTGCTCTATGATCTCAGTTGAGTTCTGTCTGATCTCACAAGGGTTACTAAACTTAATTTAGTACAGCCTGTCCGTTCTTAAGTGGTTTTATACATTTAATACTTCAAATGTCTATACATTTATGAAATGTTATTAATTTTGATTCTGTGTCTGGTCTTAAATGAGTTTATACATTCAACAGACAGTGCCATCCAATCACCATCTAATAGAGTTTATAAAATTACTGAATGATCATGTCTGATCTCAAATAGGCTTCCTGCACCTGTCTTTAATCTCGGATCAATTTGATTTCAGATGCTATTTGATCTCAGACGAGTTGAGTTCAGCTCAAGATGGTTTCTGATCTCCAAATGAGTTTATAATTTGTGTTCATGATGGTTTCAGATCATTAGAATACAATACTGTCTGATCTCAGAATTGATATCTGTCTGATATCAAAACCTTATGAGTTCACATCCCTGTCCGATGATATTTGATTTTGGTTAAATATCTGGTTATACTATTATTTTAACTAGTTGCTCTGACCACAGATAGGTTTTTAAACTCTATAATCTGTCTGATCTCAGAAGGGTTTCTAAATGAAGCACATCTTGACCTAATGCAGTAAAAAAATAAATAGATTCAGCAACATACAAATATATTAATATTATGTTAGTGTGTATAACCAAATGCTGTCTGATCTCATATGAGTGTATAAATTCAACACATGATCCTGTCTGATTCCCGGTCTGATGTGATTTGATATAAGATCTCTCTTTATTTTCCTGATGCTGTTCAGTTTACAAATTCAGCATGATGCTGTTTCATATGCGCACTAAATTTTTTAGATGACAAAATGCAACGCGATGCTATCTGATCTAGTTGTGTCTGATCTCAGAAGGGTTTATGAATTTACCACATCCATCTGACTTTGGTCTTATATTTTTTCTCTTGATGTGGTCTGACCTCAGGTTTTAAGATTGTGCCATAATCTGATGATGCAGTCTAAAGTTGATCTCTCATATATTGATATATTATAGATGTTGCTGTCTGATGAATTTCTGATTCTATTTGATTTCAGATCAGTTTACGAGTTTATAAATTCAGCTCAAGATGCTTTCTGCTCTCAAGAGTATAAATTGGTGCGGTATAAAATGATGCTGTATATAACCAGAACATAGTTATGTCTGAAATCAGTGTTTAAATTCACACAATCCTTTCTGATCTCAAATGTTTATGAATTCACATCCATGTCAGATAAATAAGTCTATGATGGTCTTAAGCTTAAAAATTCAGCTTGGTCTTGTTTCATCTCTGATTAATGTGAAATGCATTTTTAAGTAACTATGCGAAGTGATGCTATCTGACCTCAGTTGAGTTTATAAATTGTTTATGGATTTAAGGGTTTATGAATTTACCACATTATTTTTTGATGTAGTCTGACTTGTAGGCTTATATCGGATGCATCTTCAGTCTGAAGTTTTTGAATGCAGCATGTGATCTTATATTCATGTTTATATATTCTATACATGCTGATGTCAGATGAGTTACACTGAGGAGGGTGTCAGGTCAGCCGAGCCAAGCCTGCATCCGATGCATTTCTCACATCAACATGGATGGAAATTAGGCCTCTGCTCGTTTTCTGCAGGGGCTTATCTGCGTTTCCCCACCGGTTCACCACAGCCTGGGTGGAATATAATGGAAAGCAGTCCTTCTCCCCGTCAGAGGATAGTGAGAACATCATGTGTCAGCGAGCTCCAGCAGCACTAGCCTGATGATGATGGTGAGGAGGAGGAGGATGCTGGGAAGCTATCTGCTAACGCAAGGATGCTTTACTGCAAATAAACCTCTAACTCATCCGTGCTGGTGATTTTACCTCTTTTAACGGAACACCTCTCAATTTTACCGATCTAATTGGGTTTTTTTAGCCTCGAAGAGGATATTTTATAGAGATTTGCAGAAATTTGACTTAGCTTCGCTAGCTAAGCAGCTGTTATCTTGACTGTCAGTGGATATTTTCAGCAAACGGGGGGATTTACAGCAAAACAGACCGGTAACGAGTGTAAACGAGACATCTGGAGTCCGGAGGGAATGTATTCAGTGAGCACATTAATCGACATGTTTTATCAAATGAAGTATCCGTGAATAAACGCTTGTGTGTCTGTTTAGATGCAAACGTGGCCGCAACCCAACAAACATTTCCTAAACACCTATTCGGCGACGGGAAATAAAACGTAACCACGTAGGATAAAATATAAACAACGGGAAACTTGAATTCAGGATCGTTGCAATGGCTGAAGAGGCGTTTCCTTTGCATTATCTGGTGTGGAACAATCAGTTTCAAGAACTGGACCGAGAGCTTCAGAAAAAGGAGGTACGTGGAGTGGTTTACGCTGTTTGGTATTTTCATTTTCAGCTTTACTCTTTAAAGCCGTGTGTTGTGTGTGTTGCAGCATGACGTGGAGCGGCTGGATCCGCGCGGGCGCACGGCGCTCGAGCTGTCGGTGTGTCTCGGGCATCTGGAGTCCACGCGCGTGCTTCTGAGACACAACGCGGATCCCACACACAGCAACACACAGGGCTGGACAGGTGCAGCAGCAGCCTGCTTCACACACTCATCAACCCTGACATCTTTTACCCATGCACTTCCAGACCTGTGTGACTTTACTCGGTGGAAATCAAGAGATGGCCTTTCATTATATTCAAAATCACCAGAAATCCCACTATAAAAAAACAAAAAATAAACGTTTATAATTAATTTTAAAACAGCAATTTAACAGCGATTTTCTTTTATTTTTTACTCAATAAATTATATATATATATAAGTTTAGAATATTTACAAAGGAGCACAACTGTTTCCAACATTGATAATAAATAAGCATATTATAATAAGTTGTGAACCTGGACCACTTAAGTAGCATGTGTGTATTTGTAGCAATAACCAAAAATACACTTTATGGGTCAAAATTATTGTTTTGTCTGTTATGCCAAGGTTGCCAACATTCATTAGGATAAATTAAATAAAGATCTGTGAAGATATTTATACATTTCCTACCAATATATTAAAAAGTTATTTTTTATTGGTAATATGCATTGCTGAGAACTTTATTTGGACTACTTTAAATATATATATAAAGTTTTTTTTTTTTTTGCACCCTCAAATCATGTTGCAACGAATACTTTAATGACTGATGAAAATTCAGCTTTGCCACCATAGTAATAAATTACATTTTAACATATATAAAAATAGAAAACTTTTATTTTAAATTCAAAGGTTATTTTGGTCATATAAATTAAGCATTGATAAGAAAAGAATTACACAGGTCTGGAGTCAAACAAAAAAGATCATTAGTGTCTGTTTCTCATTGTCCCTTAAGAACTTTTCAGGGTCTACCAACGTGCATCTTCAGTAGATCTCATTGGTGCATGGCGGTGGTGATGGCAGTTTTGAACTGTGTGTTCAGTTTTGCAGGAGGCAGTGAGCACTGGAGACCCTGAGCTGGTGCAGCTGGTCCTTCAGTACAGAGACTTCAGAAGAGCCACAGAGAGACTGGCTGGTATTCCTGAGCTGCTGAGCAAACTGAGACAGGTGATGCATTTGATATGCATTCATTGAATAAATCCCTATGCCTTTTTCAAACTCAGCAGGTACAGTATTGGTTTGATTTGAAGGCATTCTAACATGTTATCTTTGTTGCAGGCACGCGATTTTTACGTGGAGATGAAATGGGAATTTATTAGCTGGGGTGAGTTGAAAACGAAAGAGTTTGGAGAGACCCAGATTTTGCTTTTACGTCTGTCTTACGATTGGCAGATTGTATTTATTTATTGAATTTTAAATGTTGAATCTGTAAGTGCCTTTTGGTACCCTGAGAGGCTAATATGGCAATACATTTAAACCCAACAACCCTTTAGCTTTAACCCAAAGCTTTAACCGTTTCAGCACCACTGATGTGGACAGCTCCTGTAATCAATTGCTCCTGACAGTCAGTTGTCGTTCTGTCTCAACTACTCAGTTCCTCTAGTGTCGAAAGTTTGTCCAAGCGATGTGTATCGTGTATGGAAAAGTGGTTCGTGTTTGAGGGTCGATACCACTTTATTGGGCTTTGAGCACATGACTTGGCTTAAGGGCCGTCGCAGCTACATCTTTAAAGGTGGAGGTGAGTCTTCAACACGAGTTCATGAAGGGTTCACACGGAGTTCAGTGCATTGAGATGGTTTTTGTTTTTTGCAGAGAGTGGGGCCATGGTGATGGAGGTGGACCACGAGAAGCAGGTGGTGTATACAGAACCGCTGTCTCTGTCTCCGCGGGACGCCCCCTCTCTGCTCGCCGCCATGCTGCCCTCGCAGGAGAACACAGCCCAGAGACTCACCTCTCCTATAGTGTCTACTCATCTCAACACACGCAACATTGCCTTCGAGAGGTACAGGAAGAGGCTTTACCACAGATTTAATTAGTCTAAGTCTGTATGGAGTGCATTAGGGCATGGCCAGTTTTTCAGTGGCGCTGGTTCCGGAGTGTTTTTTTCCATTCATTTTTCCCATTGGGATTTTTAAAAAGCATTTGTAAAAGTGTTATCAACCATAAACCAAACCTGCCAGCTAAGAGGAGAATCACAACGTTACAAAGTTTTATTTGAAGCACAAAAAGACACATACAAGACTGTGTACTTAATTCTTTAATGGAGCATTGCAAATAACATAATCCAATTAAAAACGCTTTGCGACATTACTGTCTGATCCAATGTAGCCAGCAATGCATTGTCTTTTAGTTTTAATCTTTCTGAAAATCCAGTGTATTATTTGGTTTCTGTGTAGACATGCATTTGCCGGTAGGCTAAACAGACAGTGATAAAATCAGTGGGCGGGGCTAAACAGGCAGTGATGTTGAATCTATGGGCGTGGCTTAACAGGCAGTGATAGAATGGTGGGCAGGGCTTAATGGACATTAATGTACAATCTGTGGGCAGGGCTAAACTGGCAGTAATAGAATGTAGGCAAGGCTTAATGGACAGTAATGTAGAATCAGTGGGCGGGGCTAAACAGGCAGTGATAAAATGGTGGGCAGGGCTTAATGGACAGTAATGTAGAATCGGTTGGTGGGGCTAAACAGGTAGTGATGTGGAATCTGTGGGCGGGGGCTAAACAGGTAGGGATGTAGAATCAGTGGGCGGGGTCTAAACTGGCAGTTATAGAATGTAGGCAAGGCTTAATGGACAACAATGTAGAATTGGTGGGCGGGGCTAAACAGGCAGTGATAGAATGGTGGGCAGGGCTTAATGGACAGTAATGTAGAATTGGTGGGTGGGGCTAAACAGGTAGTGATGTGGCATCAGTGGGCGGGGCTAAACAGGCAGTGATCTAGAAGCAGGCATTGATCTTCATCTGCGGAAGCGGTGATTAGCCGCTATTACATCACAGAATGACAGATTGTTTCCACAAGCTGTTGTTTTGGCATATTGGCTTTAATATAAGCTGTTTTTAGACTATCAATAAAGTTTTGATTTTTGGAAAACACAGGATGTCATAGTACAGTGACCTCTTAAACGTCAAAAGATCAGTGTAATTTTGATTTCTAAGTTCATGACCCCTTCAAAGCATAAAGTAGGTTTGTCTTTCAAGCTTTATAATTTAGCGTAAAAATCTATTTCTGTAGGTAGTGAGCTTTTACCTCAGGAAACAACTGTTGCACATCTAATTCCCTGTTCTGTCTCACTCTAGAAATAAGTCTGGGATTTGGGGATGGCGCTCAGAGAAGACAGAGGTTGTCAGTGGATATGAAGCAAAGGTGGGTCCGCTTTAAGAATCTCTGAGCCTTTCTAAAAACACCTGTTCATGATTGTTTTTTATAATCACATAATTGTAGGTTTACAGTGCCAGTAATGTGGAGTTAGTGACACGTTCTCGGACTGAACACCTTTCTGATCAAGACAAATCTAGGAGTAAAGGTACTTAAACCCATGCAAACAGTACAATTATGCTGACAGTCAATTTAAAGTGCGTCAAAATTAAACGCTGGATGAAAGGCAATTTTAGAAATGACAGAATAAGGGCTCTTTAACTAAAATACACATTGTATAGTTTACGTACATATATTTTCTCAAACGCATTTCCGTTTCTGTGCTGTCACCTACTCACAACAGGATCTAGAACACCTCTACAGTCGTTTCTTGGTATTGCAGAGCAGCACATCTCTAGTACTGGGGTGAGTGTGATCGCTGATCAGTGCGTACCATTTCAGTTCAGTTGCATTTGATCTTATTTTTTATTTATTTATTTATTTATTTTAGAACAAATTTAGTTAAAATTTTAAACAAATGTTAACATAACCTCACAAAAAATGATCAGCTGCTGATATAGAGCCGATATCGCTCGAGTACGAGAGTGATATTGCTTTTTATACAACAGTTCGATGGCGCAAGTGTGTACAACAGTGAAGTATCTTCTGTGTGAACTACTTCCTTCCACCACAGATTTAAATCTGTAGATTGATAGTTTAATAGCTAATGGTGGAGTGACGTCACCGTATCTTGGTACTAAAAGCTATTATTATAATATAATAGTTATATAAAATATTGTTTATCATCTTTAATAAACAACAACAGCCATTATAAAAGTTGCTAAGCATTTTAGTCCACCGTACAAAGGCAGAGAGACATACAGCATTGAATTTGAGTAAACATAACATGACAAGATTTGTCCAAAACAATGCTCTGGAACAAATAATAGTTTAGGTCGTTAGATTTACCCAACACAAAATTTATCTCATTCTTAACCACTATAGAGACATCAGAGCCGGCGGTAAGTTCCAGAAGATCTGGCCACAGTGTGGCGCTCTCTGTTGGTGTAATGCGAGCCGAACGCCAGCTGATGGATCTACGTCTCTGAAAACGTTGAAGCAAATTGTGAAACAGATATCATCTTTTTTTAATGAACTGTGTATTGTATATTCTCGACCTAAGAAACTGTATTCTGTGACACAAGCAGTATTATATAATAATAGTGGATTTAAGCGTCCGCCGTGACAAAACGTAGACCCGGCTAGTACATGCGGAGTGATACAGTATGTGAAAAGAGTGTGTTCCTGAAGCGATACCGGTACAATATATTACAGTTCTCAACCAATCAGATTTGAGAACCAGAACGAACTGCTGTATAGAAATATATACGAAATAAATAAACACAATATTTAAAGATCAAAAATTACTAAAAAATGTTCATGTTTGATATAATCATTAAAAAATGGCATATATAAAACATACATGCCACCGTCCAAAAGTGTGGGGTCAGTTAGATTGTTTTGTTGTTATTGTTATTTTTGGAGCGTTGTTTATTTAGTTTTTTTAGTTAATGCTTTAAAATAAAGATGTTTAAAATGCCGTTTTGAGCTTTCATCAAAGAAACCTTTATATTGTTTACAGTCTGTTTGTGACTGTGCTGAATGGAGATAACCCTGGTGCATTTGTTTTCTGTGTTTCTAGAGTCAGGTTTCTCAGTGCGCCAGTCCCCATAACCCAACAGCTATCACAGCGGAGGAGTACTTCGATGCAGAGTTTAATCTGAACGGCAGAGATATTGGGCGGCCCATTGAGCTTACCAGCAAAGTGCAGAGGTACCGTCTCTATGGCAACTCCAAAGTGCCATGAAAAAAACCCTGTTTGCATGTGAAATAAGAATATTTGCTTTGTCTCTTTACCTCTCGCTCAGGTTTAAGGCCACACTGTGGTTGAGTGAAGCTCATCCTCTCTCGCTGGCTGAGCAGGTGACGCCCATCATTGACCTCATGGCTATTTCTAACGCCCACTTTGCCAAGCTGCGTGACTTCATCACCCTACGCCTACCACCTGGCTTTCCTGTAAAGATCGGTGAGAAGAAGTGTCGCATTTAGTCCACTGATCATTTTATATCCTTAAACTCAACGTGCAATCAAAATCTTTTGTCATCTCCTTTCTTAAAGGTACAGTCCTTTCTTAAAGGGGCAGTACCCTTATCATTTACTAATTGTAATGTTTTGCACCCTTTTGACTTCCATTTAAATTATTTTAACTGCTTTATAGGCCTTGAGTGTGTTAAATACACACACTTGTATGTGTCAAAATCCATGTCTTGGCAAGTATCCTCGTAAAAACAGTAATTTATGTGAAAAGTGAAAGAAAACAGATCTGAAGCAGCTCTTAAAGTGACAGCACTCTAATATTCCTGCTGTCTGCCATTCATGTTATTAATCAAAAAACAAAAGACTGGAAATATCTTAATGCTCTTAAATAAATCACTTTTGTAACTTTAGTAAGAAGAGTGATACATATATTACATGTAGACAGTAAAAAATATGCAGAGTTTTATTCATTTGATTTCTATACAGTATATACAATGCATTCTTATTTATTTGTTCTTATTTAATTATTTAATCGCTGACTATCTTCAGTTTAGTCTAGTGTTAGTTTTGTGACAAGAATTATTAGAATTTAGATTATATCTAAAAAAATTATATCATAAAGACCTTATTTAAAGTTTAAAAAAGCTCATTAAAAAAAAAAGTTATACTGTGATATATATCGATACTGTCAAATAAAATGATTCATATATAAACACAGAACACAGAAGTTGACCACTGTGCTTAACAGAGTATAAAACTAAAATACAAAATAAAAAGAAACAATATCATAATTCAAAATCATAACTAATTACAATTAACTCATGTACTGAGGACAGAGACCTCTATTTGAGAGCACTCCAACATTTATTTCTTGTCTTGTTTAAAATATTTTCTCCTGTTTTACACCAAAAGTTGTTGTAAACTGCAGTTTAAACTGACTTTATCATTTAATCATTGTCCTGGCTCTTTAGAAATTCCTCTCTTCCATGTGTTGAATGCTCGAGTGACCTTCAGCAATCTGTGCGGCTGTGATGAACCGGTCAGTTCTGTTACTGTACTGTCTCCTCAAGGAGCCACGGAGGCCGGTAAGCATGTCTTCAGGTGTAAAGTTGCTCTGACTGCGATTGTGCTGGGTATTCACCCTCACCTCACTGCTTTCAGGTCAGACGCCTCCTCCTCTGCAGTGTGAGGTCGACCCGTCTGTGTTTGAGCCTCCTCCAGAATACACCACACTCGGACCAGGCCGCAGCGAACCAATGAGGGACGAGGATGATAATTTACTCCAGTTCGCCATACAGCAGAGCCTGTTGGATGCGGGAACAGAGAGTGACCAGGTATCGGCATCTGTCCCGTGGCATGTCCATTAGTCGGGCGTTCTAATACATGACACATATAATATTTCATGCACTTTCTTGATCTGGCAAGCTCTGTACTGATTGGCTGCGTGCTCACAACTTCTGGAAGTCCCTGCATGTTTTGTCTGCCTGGAAACAGATTTGATTTTAATTATACTATATGATTTCATTGGCTTATTAGTAACTGCGGAGCTCTAGTCAATACTAAACAGTTAGCAGACATCAACTTTTCATCATTGCCTCCACAGCTTTCCACCCACTCCCTCACTTCTCTTTCTTTTCCTCTGCGTTTCTGTAGGTGACCATATGGGAGGCTCTCACTAACACTCGTCCAGTTTCTCAACCTCCACTTTATGAGGAGGACTCTCAGCTTGAGAGGTGTGTGTGTGTTGTGGGTGAGGAGGTGCATATGAGTTGTTCAGCTGTTTAATATGTGGCTTTGTCTCTGACAGGGCGATTCAGGAATCTCTGTCTTTGTCCCTGGCTGGAGGGGAGAGCGTGGAGTCCGATGCTGGCCCGCCGTTATCCCCGTCTGACCCCGCACTCATCTCACCTCCGTGTTACAGCTCACTGACCGAGCCTCAGGTGCCGGGAGCGTTTGCTGTGGCCAGCAGCTTTGATGAACAGCTACGGATCGCCATGGAGCTGTCCTGCAGAGAGCATGAGGAGTTAGACAGGTACGAATGACGGAGGAGCAAGAAACCACAGGATCCTAAAACATAAGCTCTGTTCCCAAACCTACTGAGCTGAAATCTTGACAGGCTTTCAAAGCATCATAGCCTGCTGCAAATACATGCTTGCCTTAAAATATTTTTATGAGTAAAGTTGCATGCATGCAAGAGGAATTGTGTTTGTTGTTTATCCAACCTCATAAGCATTTGTTGTCATTTATTTTACAGTTTTCATCCAAAATATCAATTTTTTAAGTTTTCTTTACCTTTTCATTTGGTTTCTTTTCTTCTTCTAGCTTTCCCACTTCTGTAGCGGTATTTTTCTCCTCCACGTCACTCGTTACATCTGCTTCCACTGCTCCTTTCGCCACCATACCTTTTCTGATGCAGTCCTTCACCCTCTGGCCATGTTCACACAGCAGAAGAATACAGTTCCTGTATTTGGGATTGACAACTGTATTTTTACCGGTGTGAGTCTCAGGCTCCGCCTAAAATCGCTTACTTCCCTACTATACAGTATGCGAGGCAAGTAGTATGTCCGAATTCATAATATTCGAAATTCAGTAGGCGAGAAGTACCCGGTACAACATTTAAAATTGAACATACTACTCGACCGTTAAAACAGTACGTTCTATATAGTATGAATGTGAGTAGTATGAATGG
>JAUCMT010000026.1:78771-94490 GCA_032357475.1 Enteromius thamalakanensis | reverse complement strand
TCACATATACACATATATACATATACACATATTTGTGTGTGTGTGTGTATATAAATATATAAATAAATAAATAAATAAATATATATCTATCTATCATACACACATACATACACACACACATAGGTGTGTATATCTACACACACAGAGTATGTTATGTGTATGCATTTATTTGGATATTTTTTTGGTTTTGTTAACTTTTTTTCGAAACCTTGTGAAAAAACAACTGCAGTTTAATTGAGAATAATTGTAATTTTTAATGATTTTTTTTTTTTTTTAGTTTAACAATGAATAATGTTTTCCATATTAGTAATTTTAACTGAACCTAGGCCTAGTGATGCCTTTTTGGTGATTTAGTGTTCCTGTAAAAAATGGGATAACAAAAATACTGATAAGGTGAGGATGATTTTATATGAATTTTGCTAATAAGAACAATATAAAACTAAGAATTAACGAGCTGCTGGATTCATGAACATTAATCAGGTTGCCTTTGCTGGAACTGATTGGCTGAAGTCAAAACGGTGACATTATTAGGTAAGCACCGGCCACTGAGATTATAGTTTGTGCCTTAATTCTACCTACTGCTGGAGAACCCAGCAGGATCTCTATTATTCTGAAAGGAAAAATTGTAGTTTATATGTAGCGTGTCTATTCTGCACGGTATGCAAGACTCGGTCTGACTCTTTGAGTATGTGAGACGAAGTGACAGCGAGTCATGCACCTTCATGCTGCGGTTTACAATACATCAAATCCATTCAGATAGCTCAGAACGCTTTGATTTACTAACGATGTAAGGGGTTGCTGTCCGTATCATCATCATCATCATCATCATCCCCGTAGGCTTTACGCGAGCATTGTTTTAGCAGAAATAGGCTTTGGGATTTGTGAGTTCTTGCATGAATGGTTCAACACCCGTTTCCACACTGCTATTCTTAGACGGATGTGATAATGAGATCATAATTATATGATGAGCAAAATCTCACACCCCTTTGTGTGATATTTCTGGTACATGTCCCTCATTGCATCTCTTAAAAAGAGCAGTTTCAGTGAAGCCCTGATGAATTTTGCCGTTTGCTGCACTGTTTATGTAATGCAGTTTAATGATCGTGGTGCACAGAACATCCTGATGCATGATGGGAATCCGATGGCACCGATCAATTAAGTTCTCCTATTGCATGTCTCATCGTAGTCATAGGTTTGGGAAATTTAGTCCCAGGCAGTATTTGTTTTTGCGTTTGCTCAGAAATGTCCTTCCTGTAGTTGTTCAGTGTTTTTGCCGCCACAGGCAGAAGTTCCTCATTGTCTGACATGTCAGCTTTTTACCCTCCCGATTTAAAAGAATGTGCAACTATTAACAAAAAAGCCATGAATGCTTTTTTTTGCTTTTGCAGTCAGTTGTGACTGTGTGCTAAAATACTTGCGTTCACATACTCACTGTTTCTGTGAATACAGTGCTGCTTTGTGAGAAGGATATGTTAAAAACCTCTTTAATTTAATGTTCTGCTTTGTAAGGATGCTGTATTGCATTCCAGAGTGTATATTATTCTATGTTATGCTATATAGCCTGTCTGCATCTCTCAATTAAGTCTAAAACCAGTGTTTACAATAGACAACAGCGCTTTAATGTGCACAGATGCATTTGTAAGTGACCGGTTCTTAATAGGCATGTTCCAATCGACTTGGACTACTATATACTTTATCGAACATGTTTCTTAGAGGTGTGTGGAAGATGATTGCAGACAGTTTAGTATGGTTTTTGATAGACCGGCATCTAATAAATAAGCGAAATAACTAATCTTTTATGGTCTTTAGCTGCAGATTATTGCACTAAAATTTGCTTCAAAAAATGTTAAATTGGAGATTAGTTATTACAATATGTAGTAGTTATTCTGAATTTATTGACGGTTGATTTAGTAGCGTTCAGGTCTTGATAGTGGTTCTTTATTGTAGAGATGTGCACAATACACTAGATATGGTGTAATAGAGTAGAATAAAATGCTTGGCTTCCAAATGTTGAAGATTGCATGTCGTCATATAGAGAGAGGTCACAAAAGCAGGTACAAAAGTCTCTTTGTAATGTTTTTTTTTTTTTGTCAATTAAATGAATTTTCACTACCTTTGGTATTACATTTACAGCTCCCTCTATCTGACGTATTAGACCAGAAGTGGGTAGTGATGGTTTAGTAGTAGGATGAAGACAAAGATAATTTGGCCTCCAGTCTGCTGAATGTAGGTCATTATGAGTCATGTGAAGACTCCCTGCCCCCTTTCCTCATCTCCTTCCCTCCTTCTGTCCCCTGCTCACACTTTCGTTTGTCAGGTTGGGGGGGTTGGGGTAGACCCTGCAGTTATTAGAAGCTGTTGTCTTGCCTCATAATAATCAATGACCTTAAAACAGATTCCTGGAATTTGAGGCCACTAACATTCAAAATATTATGAAATGGTTGGCGTCAATTGATACAGCCTTTGCTTGATGCAAGCCATTTATTTAATAGCAGTGCTTGTAGTCTTGGTTTTGCCTCATAATGAGTTAGGAAGTTTAGTTATCAGATGCATTGTCGGCCATTGCTAAGAGGAACTGGAAAGGCCTTGAAAATCAGTCAGCTGTTCATATATGTACAACCTAATCTGGTTTAATCAACCTTGAAGTGAATCTTGGTGGTAGATGCTGCTGTTGTTTATTGACATGAGTAGCATCCAAAAGCCAGGGGGATTAAAATCTTGTTTTATAAGCCGTTTTCCATGCAAAATTGCAAATTTAAATAATTAAATAAATTGACACTTTGCATAAAATATTTTCACTAAGTCAGAGAGAACAAAGTCACTTCCTTGTAAACTGGCACTATATATATCACAATATTTGACCCATATACAATTATTTAATAAATGCTGAGAAACTATCCTTCTAAAGTTGTCCAAATGAAGTTTTGGTAGTGCATATTATTATTTAAAAATATATAAGGTAGAGTAACAAGAAATTTAGTAAATATCTTGATATGTCCCAATGGTTTTTGGATGAAATGAAAATCAATTTTGACTCATGCAATGTATTAAATTTTTTTTCTATAAAAATACCCCAGTGACTTCAGAATTGGTTTTGTGCTCTAGGGTCACTCATAAATGACTTGTGCCTCAGAGCAAGCAGATGAACAAAATAAATACAGTCATTGTTTTCAGAGGTGGATGCCTGCTGTTTGGGAATGCAGTCAATAGTTCTGGGAGGCAATTATACAGAAATACTTCGACAGGCTTTACTCTGGCGTTTCAGATAGAACAAGATCAGTCTGCTGCTTGGTCAAGTTTTGCTGTCGCATCATGCAAAATCACATTTTTGATACGCAGAGAGGAATTTACTCTGCAAGTGCATTTCTATATTCAGGTTTTCTCAAAGTTTGCAAATTAAAGGAAATTTGGTGTTTCTATTACTCATTTATAACTTTAGCCTTTCTAAAAACTGGGTGATGGAAACGGCTATGGGAGCATGTAAAGGACACAATGTAGAGTACCCAAAATTGTAGGCATCTGAACAATTTCCTGTTACATGTAAGAGAGTAGGGTAGGGTATGGTTTAGTTTTTTTATTGTATTTTTATGCCAAATATATATCTATATTTGCCCAAAAAAGATGGATTGGCATTGGCCATCTGTTTCATTCATACTGAACACCAGAGGGCACCATCACACCAAAGCTACATTAGACCCCAACTAGTGTTGTGGAGTAAGCAGGTTTGGGTACCCAACCGTATGTAATGATTAAAGGTTTATTTGGGTGTCTTGCAGGCATTCGACCACCTATCCTCAATGGCCCCATGCACCCTCGTCCTCTGGTGGCGCTGCTGGACGGCCGGGACTGTACGGTGGAGATGCCTATCCTGAAGGACGTGGCCACCGTGGCCTTCTGTGACGCCCAGTCTACCCAGGAGATCCACGAGAAGGTAAAGTCACAGCTCGGAGGTCGTATCTCAGAGCTTTATAGGTTTTAACTATAGGTTTCATGCTCCTGCAGGTCTTAAATGAGGCTGTTGCAGCTTTGCTCTACCACACCATCACGCTCTCGCGAGACGACCTGGACAAGTTCAAAGGGCTTCGGGTTATCGTGAGGATTGGCAGTGGGTTTGACAACGTTGATATTAAAGCTGCAGCAGAGCTGGGTGAGTTTTGTTAATGTGTAGTGGAATGAACGTGTCTGGTATCCGTGAGGTTTACATCGGCTCTTTGTGGTAAACAGGTATAGCAGTGTGTAATGTGCCAGCCGCATCTGTGGAGGAGACGGCAGATACCGCCATGTGTCTGATTCTGAATCTGTACCGCCGTGTCACCTGGATGCACCAGGCTCTGCGCGAGGGCACCCGTGCCTCCAGTGTGGAGCAGATCCGGGAGGTGGCCGGTGGCGCGGCACGTATTCGAGGGGAAACGCTGGGCATTATTGGACTGGGTGAGTCCTGACGGGTTTACTCTGGGTTCAGTTAAGGCGACAGCTGATGGCAAATGCAACTTCTATACATATAAAATACCTAGAATATAAGTTTGACTACTAAATATAAAACATGACACACTGCGCTTAATTTTAAATAAAGGTATATATTTGAGCAAGACACTATAGGCAAAACATTTTTTGATGCACTGGTCAGTTTTGAAAATAATAAAAAAAAAGGTTGGTATAGTAGAGCTGTCAAATGATTAGTGGCATCCAAAATTAAAATACTTGTTTCTATAATGTGTGTGTTAACGCTTTGTTTATGTATATATAAATATACATGCATGTATGTTCAGGAAAATTTCCATGCATGTATTTTTTTTATATATGATTTATATGAAAACAAATACACACAGCATATTTTTTCATTTATTTATTTTTAATATATATATATGTAATAAATATACACAGAACACATCATGTAAACTCATTTTGAATGTAATTACTCAAAATTAATAGTTTGAAAGCTCTAGTGTGCATATACATGTGCACAAACACACATTAGAGATTATATGCTTGATTGGATTTTTTTTTTTTAAATATTACGCATGTTTGTTACATGTATACATGTACAATATATTGTAAACAAACTGGGATTGATTTTACAGCACACTTTGATGTAATTAGCCTGATTTTATACATTTTTTCCCCCCCTAAAATCATTGTACATTTTTTTTCACGGTATTACATGGCAGGATCTTAATTAAATAAAACATGATTTCAGAACCTGGCTTTATCCAATGCTCATATTTCTGTTCTGGAAATGTATGCGAATTAGTGCATCTTTATTTAGATATGTAATTTAACATTTAAACACAAAAAATGGTAGTTATTCTTAATTTAATCAATCAATCAACTTGAGTGTGTATGGTGTTATTTATTTATTTTTTTTAAGCCCTGTTCAGCTGGGGTGTTTGTTTTAAAATAAATGGTCTTTTATGAACCTCATCTTAATCTTTAGTCGTAGAGGTTCAAACTGAGACTAAAACAGTTTTTTATGATGGCTGTTTTCAGGACGTATTGGCCAAGCAGTTGCTCTGAGGGCGAAGGCTTTTGGGTTTGGGGTGATTTTCTATGACCCGTACCTGCCGGATGGGGTGGAGCGATCACTAGGGCTCCAGCGCATGGCGACACTACAGGACCTGCTCATCCACTCAGACTGTGTGTCGCTACACTGCAGCCTCAACGAGCACAACCATCACCTCATCAACGACTTCACCATCAAACAGGTACAGAAACGGCACTTTCAGGGCTGCTTCTGGTATGAGCCTGGGTCTGTTTGACATCACGCTTTGATTTATTTTGTTCATATAAAAGCTGTTTTTGTTTGTTTGTTTGTTTTGACACAACTGTACCGCACCCATTGCTGGATTATGGTTCATGGGCAACCTTTTTACCGCGCAGAATGAACAAAAATTGAATGAACACTAAATTGGCGTTATCTAATTGTGTATTCTCTTTAATGTAACGGCTCACATCTGTTCAGCCTAATTCATTACATGCCTTCCTATCAGAGTGATCTGACATTTCAGAGTTTAAATGTGAGTTTATGCACTAGCGATTAAGCTGCGATACTGTGAGAAATGTTGAAGGTGTCTGAATACATTATTGTTTGACGGTATATATACATTAGTCAACATTCGAAGTAAATCAAAACCTTTTATCAAAGTTGTCCTAAAATCAAAAACAATACCTATTCTTGTCTTTGACGAAAGGATTTGATCCACTTCGAATGTTGAGTACTGTAATTTTTTTTAGCGGTTATATGTTGTCATTGAGAAAAATCAATAAAAACAAATAAGCATTTATAGATGGCGGTACTATATATCATATAAGTTGCTAAAAAAGTAATATGTAAAGTATTTTGAAATGTGTGAAAGTTTAATTTGATTTCCTTGTCATTGCTTTTATTTGTAGATGCGCCAGGGCGCCTTCCTCGTGAACACGGCGCGTGGCGGTCTGGTGGATGAGAAGGCTCTGGCCCAGGCTCTAAAAGAGGGCAGAATACGGGGAGCAGCCCTGGACGTCCACGAGACAGAGCCCTTCAGGTGAGGGACACACATTCACTGTTGCTTTTATAATTCTGAAGTTTTACTGATACAGTCATTTTCAGTTTCTTTGAAATCATTTTCTAATCCACATTCAATAGTTGGGCTGCCAAAGCCCTTACGCTGGAGGTTATTGTTCTTCCTTATCATGACACCAGTTTCATTTTCTTCCACAGTTTCTCTCAGGGCCCACTGAAGGATGCCCCAAATCTTATCTGTACCCCACACACATCCTGGTACAGTGAACAGGCCTCCATTGAGGCCAGAGAGGAGGCGGCGCGGGAGGTGCGCAGAGCCATCACAGGTCAGAAAACACTAGATGTTATTCACAGCAGGCACAGGCTGATAATGAAGTTTGGTCGTCTTAGTTTTGTGTTGTTCACACAGTAATAAGTGTTGCCAAGCATGCCAGAGTAGTACAACACACATGTGCCATTCTGATTGATCTGCAGCAAGCTTTTGCATGGGTATGAATGACACTGCTCTCTCTTGTGTCCACGCAGGTCGTATCCCAGACAGTCTGAAGAACTGCGTGAATAAGGAGTATTTGATGGCAGCCTCTCAGTGGCCATCTATGGAGGCCACCACCGTTCACTCTGAACTTAACGGAGCTGCAGCCTATAGGTAACTACACCTGCCATTAATGCGTTCACTAGGGCTGGGACAATAAATCGCAAATTATTCGGCATCAATTTTCCGAATTGCATCCGTTCCTTCTGGAGTCGATTCCGAGCTTACTTTTGAACAGCAGAGGGCACTGCATGCTTTAGAAGCAGCCTGTTTGGAAATCCTTACACGCGCTTGAACATTCATAAAATTGGGAAAGGTAGAAATGAGTGACAGTGGGCTGTGTCCATTAATCTGCATCATACGAGACAAAATGAAATTACATGACTCAACCGAATGCTGCTTCATGAGCATTTTGGCTCATTTCAGTTCAGTCAAACGTATGCAGCAAAGTCCTATGGTAAAGTTCAAAATAAATCTATAAACTCTGTGCTGAGACAAAACGATATGCCCAGGAACACAATAGATTTGTAAGACAACAAATGCCTGTTAAATATGACCAAACAACTTTTGTCTCATGTTTAATCACTACTAAGACATAAGAGCCAGCTGCAAATGTCAAAAGGGCCAGCCGAGATAAGGCGGATAGATGCGTGCTGAGAGCCCTGTGACCGCCTGGAGCTCTGAAATCATAGCAAATCTTAACTTGATACATAAAAACCACAGATTTGAGTTTTAAACTACATTCTCACCTGGAAAGACTCAATTTTATGACACTAGAACGGTAGTATTTTGCGGGCAATGGTGTCCACAGGAACAAATAAGAAAGCATACTGAGAAACAAGCATAAAATACACACTTTTTTTGGTTTAGCAGACTCTGATGTAAATAAGCCCAACACAGTCATGGACAGCAGAGCAGAACAAGTGAAGGAGAAGCTTTATCATATAAGTGTCACAACTTCTAACAATAAAAAATGGACATGATGGCGTACCATACTGCCCTGTTTGAATGTACAAAGTGTAGAGCGCCATCTGCTGATAAAATCTTGGCTCAGAATCGATTCCAGAGAATCGTGATGCATTCAGCAATTTCTGCATCGATTTATCGTCACAGCCCTAGCTTTTACTGTATCTGAGCGTGTTCGAGAGAGTGAAAACGTGTCTCCTGTCTAGGTTCCCAGCAGGGCTGATTGGCGTAGCAGCGGGCGGGCTGCCTGGAGCCGGGGCAGGAGTGGAGGGCATTGTGGCTGGATCTCTGCCCCTGGCCCACGGCATCGCGCCGGTCTCACACCCGCCTCATACCCCCTCGCCCGGGCAGCCCTCCAAGGCCGAGGCGGACAGAGACATCCCTTCCGACCAATAGCATTCCATCTTTGCCCTGATCGATGCCCTTTCACCTCACCCGGGGGGGGGGAGGGGGACTGACGCCCCTGCTTTTGATGTGACCTCTGGTCACCCCAGTCCAAAAGAACACTTGTACAAACCCAGGAGTGAAACCCTGTACCCCGAAAGTACCCCTCATTTCCACCCGCTGTCTCCTCTGTTGTTCACTTTGGCAGAAAGCAATAACTTCTCTCAAGGATTCAATAATTGGGTTGAAACACACACTATTTCTAAGCTACGAAATCCCAGTTCCTTTGCTCTGTGTCTACCCTGGACTAGTTGGAGTTTGTTTCCAAGTAGTGTTTCTTACATTTCTGTTCTTTTCTTATCTGTTTTAACAGCGTGGAAATAAACGCATGGACCTTGTTTTCTTTCCTTCGTCCCCTGCCCATCCTCCTCCTCCTCACATACATTTTGTAAAACCTTCTCAACCTGTCCCATCTTAGCAAACGTTTGATCATCAAAACAAAGCAACAGCTGGCTAGCTTCTTTGATTAAATTCAGCAGCCATCAGCGATTATTTCACAGCTGGTGTTCAATAACTGAGATCAAGGCTAATGGTTGTGGCCCGTGGCTAAGAGTAACAGTCCATGGGAAGAGCTCAGACGTTTCGCGTTCCTCTCGCTCTCTCTTCATGTGGAAGGCATCTTATAGATTTATCCATCCTCTCTCTCTCTCTGTCTCTTTCTCTTTATTTTTTCAGAAAACGAGAGCTTCACCCCCAGAGCTGTTGGGGGTTTGGTCATGTGCTCCCCTTCACAAGATTTACAGCATCAGTAATGCCTGAGGTCTGCATAACGCTGTCATTGAAAACACATATGTGAGATTCCACCGTCTCGTGATGGACGTCTCGTTGCTTGTGAACAATGATGATGGGAGATTGCTCATATGCAGCCGTTTTCATAAATGCAAAATTTCAAACAAAGCCATATTCATAATGTTTAACATTGCAAACTTAAGACAGATCTGCAAAGATTTGACAACCTAAACAAACAAAAAAAAAATCAGATGCTCTTTTTACATTTCTCATACTGAGATCCACCATAGCTAAGCTGATAACATTGGCACCTTGAGTATTTCTAGCCGTATAAAGAATATTTGCCTTGTTTTCCATATCGTCTCTCTGTCCTGGATTTATCTCTTGCTGTACTTCCTCTTTGTGCCTCCTTTTTCCGATTAGGCCTTCTTCTCTTTGTGACGCGTCAAGGCACGCTCATCCTCCATCACTGTGTAGCGCATCCGCCCGCCTGCCCCACCCTTCCTCCTCCTCACAAGGCACTTAAACTCTTAACACACACTCACAAACGCATTTTCATACAGGCCTGACCAACTGAGCTTCATCCACCTTTTTGTGAGGAAGTCCTGGTGCTCCGGAGGCTGCAGTAGCGCTGAAGGTCAGCAGGTGGCGACGAGTCGCTCCCCAACCCCCTCCTCCCCCCTCAGGTTCACGGCTGATGAATCCATCCCCACTCGGCCGACGCTTGCACAGAGAGCCTCTCGTGAAGGTTTTAAATCAGACCTGTTGCGCGCCACACCATCCGTCGACACGCACTTCCAGATACTCAGGATGGGTGATGTGGCGGCTCTGCGCTACGCTGAATTAGAGCAGGTCATATACCCCGAGGTTAACATTTTCACGGGCGTCTAATATGATATCAGCCTTCGTTTTTTTTCTGCGTTTTCACCATTTTAGAGCACAGAAGATAAGGTGGAAAGAATGTAAAAGCTAGGTCACTGGAACGCTGGTTGCTTTCCAAAGAAGGTAGGAGAGTGTCTCGGGATAGCGTTCTGTCTGAAGAGAAAGGCCTTTCTAGTACCTCAGTAACAGATATTGAATGTATGCTCAAATCTTTCTCGCTTTGTACAGCTTTTTTAGATCATAGGTTCGTATTTCTGAGGGGGTGTGTATGCGTCTGCATGTATGTGACGGTGTGTGACTGCTTATCCAGTGCATCAGTTATTCGCAAATGACAAAATAAACTTTTTTTTTTTTTTTTCTTTTTCTCCAAGCATAGGATGTCTATAAAATTGTTTTTATTAGCCGTAGTTTGAATCTCAGGCTTTAGCTTTAGGAAGTTCTTAAAAAAATCTGTGATTTTTGTATTTTTTCTGTATAAAGGAGCACAGTTTCACGTCTTCGTCGAGACGTATGCTAATAAACGGGAGCCAGTTTGAAACCACTCGATTGAGGATGCGTTCTTGATAGCCGCTGTTGTCGTAAGCGTCCCCTCAATCCATTCGTGCATGATAACGAGATGGTCAGGCCCCTCCCCCCTCGCTTCCCATTGGCCACGTTTTGATGTTGAATTTTGAGTGACGTGCAGCTTTCCCTAGACTGAAGTGATGCCCTTTATTCTCGTCAAGACTTTATAGCTGCTCTGTAAAGTGCTACAGCGGTCTTTGAATTTCTTCTAGCATTATCGTGGTGTTTCTTTGCCGTCAGCGTCATCCAGCTTCGATACGAGTGTGCACTACGTGTTAAAACCAAGAACTGAGACGTTTCCATCTAGTGTGTGTCATTCAGTGTTCAACATGTTGTACTGAAACATTTCAAAATGAGTCTCGTTCCATCCTTTGGCCCTCGTCGTCCTGCAGTCCCCTCGCTGCCTTAATGTCGTAGATTGCGGTAATTTTTTTCCTCCCCCCTGACCTCTCCTCTTTTTACCCCCCCCGCAAACACACATGCAAGAGAGAGGAGGCTGTTTTCTTTAGCCATATGTTGCTCTGTGTGCTTGACGCATATTTCTGGAGAACACAAATGGCTTTGACTTCGAGGTGTGAAATGCTCAGGCACTATGAAAGACCCTTTCAGGAGCCGCCGGTGTGGTTAGATCTAGTCTGTGAAGGGAGGCTGGAGAGGACAGATATGGACTCGCAGCAGTCGGTTTCTCTCTCAGGGTTCTAATACACACATATCCTACAGCCGCCAGTTATACTCTTCCTCCATCCCAATGAAGATCATGTTGTAGGTCTCCAGAGCTCTCCTACACAAGTCCATCTTTCAGCAGTGAGTGTCCTTCTGTGATATTTTTCCTTTCTATCGCTCTTTTCTCCTTACTTTTTGCGTATTTGTCGCACTGACACCTAACAACAGAAGAATGAATGTTTTATTAGAACTGCGTGTAACGTTGAAGTTGGGAAATGTATTTTTACAACATGTGAACTTTTTATTCCTTTCTCTTACCTTCTTTTTGTTGTGAATTGATTTTTTTTTCTCTCCCCATCACCAGACTGCAAAAAAAGTATAAACCACAAAAAAAAAAAAAAAAAAGAATCCTGTAACTAGGCTCTTAAGCTTTACTTTTGTTTTTGTTTACTTTTTTTATTAGAAAACAATCATGTTTGTGATGGTAACCTGATGGTAAATTCCACAAGGTATTTTAATAAAATCCTAAAGATTAAACCCTTTGGTCGCTCACTCTTTTATAACCAGACTTAAAGCTGAACTATGAAGTCAAGACGTACACAACCATTCAAAAGTTTGAAAATTAACACTTAAAGTAAATTATATTTGGCAAGGATGCATTAAAGTGGTAAGTCTATTTATATAGATTATATAATATGCAAATATATTTTAAGTGTTATATTTCAACCATTAACAATAAAAACTTTAAACAATCCTGAATGTATGTGTTTCTAGATTTCAACATGAATCAAATTTTCCTCGAGCAGCAGATCAGAATGATTTTTGAAGAATCATGTGACACTGAAGACTGGAGTGATGTTGCTTAAAATTCATCTTTGCAACAAAGGAATGCATTACATTTTACTTGATGATAAAATAAAAAAATATTTTACTTATCACTGTAACGCTTGCTAATATTGCTTGTTTTATAAAAAAATTTATGCATCACTGCTGAGCGAAATACATTGGTTGGAATATATAATTTTCTTTTTTTTTTTTTTTTTTTTTGCATAAATGAGTTTTATTTATTTTTATTTTTATATATGTGTGTGTGTGTGTGTGTGTATGTGTGTATATATATAAATAATAATTAACATATATATATATATATATATATATATGTTAATTATTATTTATTTTGTTTATTAATTAATTATTATTTATTTAATTTTATATTTATTTTATATTTAATTTTATATTTGTTTAATTTTATTTATTTGAGTGGTACTTTATTTTAAATGCAACCCAAGAACTTTGTACTTTTCAAGTAGTAAAATTGTTTTAACAAATTTATCCCTTAGGATTGGTTGGATGGTGAAAAGTGATGATCTACCAGAAAAATGTGAGAGTTTGCTTCAACTGCGTCTTAAACTGTAAAGGCTTCATGATTTATTTTATTTTTTTTTTCTGTCTAGTAATACATTTTGATATATAGTAGAATCCTACACAATGTCAGTTTAAGTTGAACTCTTTAACAATGTCATTTCTTTAGTCAGGTTTATTTTAAATGTTCGTGTGAGTTTAGCTAAGCGATCATAACACGAGTTTTCCAGACGTGCTCTTCAGGTGTTAGCAGTTTTGTTCATACTACATCTTAGGCTGTAGGGAAAAGAAAAGCACAGTTTGAGTTGATTAAAGGGAGGAAAGTATTTAGCAGTGTATTTTAAGCAGGGTTCTCCCTCGGAATGTGTCCTGATGGTTGTTTATCAGCTAATGTCCCCAGGTGCTGATGTGTTGCCAATCAGGTTAATGAGGTGTTCAGGCCATATACCCCCTACCTCTGCTAGCTGAAATTGTTACCAAATGTCTCTGGGAAAGTCCTCCTGCCACATTAAGTCTTGTTATCATCTGTTTAGGACAGAGAACTCCTTAGAGTTTTATAGTATGTTAAATAGTTTTGTTTTCTTAAGTGTGGTGTCTTTTGTTCGTGCCATTTCAGTTTGTTTATGTTGAACGCTGAGGTTTAGAAGTGTAGGTTAACCATAAAGGTTTGGCCGTAAACATTCTTTATGTCTTGTAAATAAAGGAAACTTGGGTTGAAAAATGGAAAAAGTCTAGCTTTAATAAATGTGTATATGATGTTTGGATGAAGTGAGGAAACCAAGAAACCGAGTACATTGATTTCCTATTATGTCTGGGGTCCCGTGAGGATTGCGCAACATAGTGATGTTTACGAAGTTGTTAAACCTTTTAAAGGCTGTTAAATAAAGTCCAAACAGCTGATAAAAACACAGTTGAAAACCGCTCGTGTGTGCAGGATTCATTTGCATCCTAGCCAACGTAATATTTTTTTTTTTTTTTTTTTGATGGATCCAAAATGTAACGTCTGTTAAAAGTTGGGCAGCAGTGTCCACAAATAGTGAAACTAAGTTTAGGCCTACTTGTATTAAGAACAACACTGTTATTAACTTTCTAGTGAGAAATGTCACTGAGCGTTAGTTTGTATCATCATGATTTTACTTGGGTAGGGGGACATCATTACAAACATTACTAAAATAACATGGATCTAGGACTTTTTAACATCCTTAAATCTTTATATTCAGCTCTTCTAAATCAGATATTTGGTGCTTTTCGGGGGTTTGTAATGAAGTGGAAGAGCAGAGGTCCTGTGGCTGCATTCAGATGGAGAAGGAACTGAACGGTAGGAGGAAAGTTGATCATTTGAAGAAGCAATAGTGGCCCAAAAGAAGAGCAAGAGAAACATCTGACATCAGTGCATTATTATGATATAATGCCTGTATTCCTTATAGTGACCATAGCGACAATTACTGAATTAATATCAAAGATGGCGATGTCCGTATAACTAAAAGTTATATCACTTTCTGATGCGTCGTTGTGCTGAATTTTGACTCCCCTTGTTGAAATCAATAGTAATCCTAACCCCTCCCCCACACCTAACACTAAACCTACCAATACTAAGGGGGTCAAAATACGGTTGTCAATCATGTATTCTGCTGCTGTGTGAACACAGCCTAGTCTGGTTCTGTTCCGTTCACACAGCGCCTTTGTTCAGAGAATGCAGTTGTGAGACCTGGAAATGAACAGGTGGGAGTTCGGGTACAGAATGTGGACGTCACACCCGTAAATAACCGAATTGTGTGTGAACGTAACCGTATTAAGAACTCAAAATCAGGATTGGCCGCTGTGTGTAGGCCGTAGGAATTTTTAAACAGGCCAACTGAAATCAGTTGAAGTGATATTGAATGTAATGCAGTCAAGACCTGCCTGGTACTACTTTATTATATAAAGAACTGTTTCTGAAAAAAATTTTGCACATTAGAAAGTTCCTAAACTAATTATATTCAAGAATCCAACAGCTGTAATTTAATCAAAGCCCCTGAAAGGCAAGCCTACAACCTGACATTTGTTTAAATGGATGTCAAAGCTGAATAAAGTAGTGTTAAATAAACAGCTGGACACAGATGAGACCCATATACCCTTTGAATTTGGAAATGGCAGCATTTTACGTCTGGAAAAAGGTGGATAAGACAAGTCACAGGCTTTTTGTGACAGGTGGTATTCAGTTTATGGCATTTCCATTCCTATAGTATCCTTAAATGTTGATTGTGTCGCACAACTGTAAGGCTTTAATGTTAAGGCTTTAATATGAGGCTGTTACACTTTCTCCAGTATTAATACAGACCTCTTATCCCACAATAGTAAGACAATCCCTGCATCCCGAAGCACATACTATCTGGCCTAAATAGTATTGAAAATTACTATTGCTGCGTCCGAAATCGCATACTGCTTAAGTAGGTACTACATTTAAAATTGAACATACTACCCAACCGTTAAAAAGTACGTTCTTTATAGTATGAATGTGAGTAGTATGAATGGAATTCGTCATCCGCCATATTGATGTTGTCACGTGTCATGCTTTGTCACAACAGCGCGAAAATGTAAACTTTCAATAAGTCATCCTTTTATTTAGAGTGTGTTGAACAAGTGTAATTTAATCACAATGAACAATTTTTTTACCCTGAGGTGCTTACACTTAAAATGAGCCGCCTCTTCACTTTACGCCATTTTTCAAATATGACGCCTCCTCTCCCGGTGCCTTATGGGATAGGAAAGTGCCCATGGTTTGCGTACTACAGAATTCAGCCGGAAGAAGTAGGTCATCCGGGTACTTCTCGCCTACTGAATTTCGGATGCCTTGAATTCGGACATACTACTCGCCTCGCATGCTGTTATCGGTAACTATATAGTAGGGAAGTAAGCGATTGTGGACACAGCACAAATCACTTAATTAGCTGTCTCAGGTGTTTAATTAGGGTTACAAAAATTTGCAGAACATTCTTAAAGGGGTCATCTGGTGCTACATGCACTTTTTAAAGCTGTTTGGACTGAAATGTGTTGGGAGTGTGTGTACACTACCACCCTACAATTATAAAGATCCAC
>JAUCMT010000026.1:50013-64424 GCA_032357475.1 Enteromius thamalakanensis | reverse complement strand
TTTAAAGTGAATTTAAAAGTATGTACTTAGGACTTTTACTTAAGTAAGATGTTGATGTAGTAATTATACTTTTACTTGAGTATATATTTTGCAGGGTAGTTGTACTTTTACTTAAGTACTAAACTTATGTACTTCCTCCACCACTGGTTATTTGAGTGAACACAGAAGTAGATATTCACTTTTTTTTTTTGTTTTCTTCTGACCTTTACACTTTTTCAGTCTCTCGCACAGAGTTGTAAAAGCACAGTGCTCAAGTTAAAAAAAAGTTTGGAGACCTTGCCAACAAAACAAAAGCAACTTACAGTGACACTGGGTTTTAGGACCTTTAATTTGGGCCAGAAACAAACTTTATAGAAACATTCCAGTACCCAATGAAACCACCTTCGCAATGGTATAGCAACACTTATACTTACAACCTCCTACATCAAGATGGCAAGTTTTACACTAGAAAGACAATCTGAACTCTGTAACTCTGGTCTGGTTGCACGTGACATTCTGGTTTTTGAGAGCTGTTGAACAGATTCCTATTAAAGAATATAACGTCACTTTTGGAAAAGTAGTTTAGTTGTAAGGTATTGGCAAATGTTGTCAAAAAGGTCTATTGTTAATAGTGTATCAATGCATGAAGCACAGTTCACTCAGCAGTCACTTTCAAACTGAGCAGCTTTTTGTTGGTCAGTGTTGCGATTCACAGTGAAAAAACTGGACCTGTTGCGAAATCTGTAACCCAAGTGCACAGATTTCTATAGTTTATTCACTGTTGCTCTTACTGAGCGCTTATAATGGGCTTCAATACATAGTCAGTTGTAGACAGAGATGATAGTTTTTGCTGCAAATCACAGAAAGCTAAAGAAACCCAAAAAAACAGTGTTTCACCGACTTCAGAAATATGAGATTTAGGTTTGAAAAGCCCACTTTTGATTGACATGGATGCATTTAAAATGCCATGTGACAGTGATGTTAATGTTGAAGACATGAAAATCTACTTTAACATATTACATAACAGTCTCGGTCACCCCTAAACTTTAGGTGCACACTACTAGGTCTGGTTTTTCTCACTAAGGTGTTTATTCTCTTGGCATTGGGGGCTTCTGCATGGCTTTATACCCCAGTCAGAGGTGTGTAGAGCACTCAAAAGGTGGCAGAGCTGTATTTGTGAAATCGGATGAGCAATAAAAATTCATGGAGTGGTAGTAACGTTCAACAGGCCAGTGCAGAACCTGCCCGAGAAATCACGAGGCCAGTTTAAATGTTTTCTCTGACTTTGCCCTTCGCTCATTGGCTGCTTTTACTTCCGCACAGCCGTGACCCATAATGAGCAGTACCAGCTGTGGCAGGAGGGGGCGCCTGCAAGCGATGGCATGAAGAGCTTTGCTGAGCAGGGACTCACGGTGGACCTGGTGAAGGATGCCAAGGAGGCGAGGAAGAGGCGAGTGGTGGGCTCCATGTACCGTACAGCCGGGATCCCCTCAGGCATCGGCCACAGCTCCACAGAGCTCCTCCTAACACCCAGGACCCCGCTGGTAAGCAGTCACTTTACTCTAAACAGCCTATTGCTTTATTCCTAAACAGATTACATATTTTTGTAGGCAAACCCTGGTTCTCTTTAGAAAAACCCAATTGGATCATTTCAATTGGCTGTTGAATTATAGCTCTGTGACCAGCTTATGTTTTTACGCTCTTTGTAAGGCTATGAAATTGATGAAAAGACATTTAATATCCCCAGCAATCCCTGTAGTCCCATTTAGCCACTTATTCCCATACATTTACTTTAATACTAAGTCTAGTTTAAATATAACACATTTACTGACACATCACTAAAGACTTATTGGTAACGTATAATAAACACTTTAGAGTACTTGTGCACAATGCACATTTCTTAAAGGGTTAGTTCACCCAAAAAATGAAATCATGTCGTTCCAAACCCATCTGTCCCTCCATAAACTACAACTGAAATAATCCCAGATCCAGAATCGTCAAAACAGTCCATTTGACATCAGTGGATCAACTTCAGTTTTGCAGCACTAGGAGAATACAATATCATCAGCATACCTTTCTTCTCCCTTGACTTACGTCTTCCACCATTTTAGAGAGTACATACATACATAAATGTATTTTCAGCATAAAATAAATGCATTTCATATATATTTCTCGTGACCTTATTTCAGATATTTCACAAAAATCTATTGATATCAGGACTAAAAGCACTAAAAGGCTTAGTCGTTTCTAGGTTTTGACCTAAAAAAACCATTGTGTATGCCAATGCATGCATTAATGAAAGAGCTTAGGTGGAGTAAAACAGTATGGCCTGGGTTCACAGATAAATGCACCTTTAAAAAAAGCATTACTTTTGTGCATCTTAAGACAAAACAAAGGCACTGACATGTTTTAAGATCAGTCAGTGCAAGTTTATTTGAGATTAAACCGCTCAGATTTATATTTTAGTCTAGGACTGGGTTTAAGCCTGACTTTACATTGAAGTTAATGCGAAAACAGTTCTTTTAGAAATAACTATTGTCTGGATGGCAAGCAAGAAGGGAAATTCCCCAAAGACATTTCCCATTCCCAGTTTGGACTGAGACATTTTCATTGCACTAAGGTAAAGCCATCAAATTAATAGAGCATTAAACAGCCTGAATAAAGACCAGGCCCTGTTTTACTCAGAAGACATCCTTAATAGTCGCTACTTCCGTTTTGTCGCGACTTTAACTAGCACATCGACTGCTTTTAATGCACGCCTTATTCTGCATGTTTTATATACTTAAATCCTACCTCATACCTATACTTAATAAATACCTTATTAACTACTAAGAAGTGAGACTTGGACCTTAAAATAAAGTGTGAGTGAAATGGGACGCTTCAAAATTTGTTTTTAAAATGAAGCATATGTGCACAGATGAATTATTGACAATAAAATGCGTTCAGAAAGAGTGCATGATGAAATTTCACTTTAATGATACAATATACTCGTATATCGCACAAAGACAGACTTCACCAGAGGTCTCCAAAACCACATCCAGAGTTCCAGGACCTCTAGACCACAACCCTCACTCCCTCCCTTCCGGCTCCTGTGCTGCGTTTCCTGCACCCACCAGATCTGCAGATAGGGAGAGGCTGGAGCCTTTCCTTCTCAGTTTCTGGAAGATTGATATTTCTGTCAGCCACGAGTCTGTTGGTTATAGGGCCTGAAGGCAGTGCTGGTGCTGCTGGTGACCTACATATCTTTATTGCCAAAGTCTGGAATACAAAGGAGACCTATTAAAAAACGGCAACTACCCTCAGATGCGCCTGGCATTCACTCCTGCTGGTGCTTAACCACAGCATGGCGGGATGTCTGCTGTGGCGCTGCTGTTTTTAGATCCGCATGGCAGTGAGGTACGACTGGGAGTATGAATGTGGCCTTGAGATGAGACTGTGAGCTCTAATTTGGCTGTGTGTGTGAGCGTCTGTTCACTTATTATTGATGGTCTGATTGCTTAGGCCTTAGTATTAAACATATTTATAGTATTTAACTTTGGCGAGTAATTTGTTCTGCATGTTTGTGCCACAGGCATGAATGATGCCTCAAATTGCATGGTTTTCTGAGGAGAGATGGGCTTTTCTAAATGATCGATAACTTAAAGCATTGTAAAAAAAAAAAGCAGGCTTCTTTAGTTTGTTGTAAACAGTGTCAGGGAAAGTTACTTTTAAATGCAATGCATTACAATATTGCCTTATTCCCATAACAAGTAACTAGGCCTAATTATGTTACTTTTTAAGCGAAGTAAAGCTTGTTTGGTTTTGAGCCCCTATTATGGATTTTTAAGGCAATGAGACACATGCAAAGATTTAAATCTGCAAGTTTTTGTCTCCTGAAAGAAATAGTCGACTCTAAATCTTTGAAATGAGTTGTTTTGGAAACGAGTCCCAATCCCTTTCATGTGAATGAAGTCAACATTAAACGGTAGCATATCACCCGGCCACTTGTTGGTCTAAATGAAAACGCTAATTCAGTCTTTGCTGATAGGTGCCGCTTTTGGGGCGTTGAAATAGTGGTTTTCCTGGTAACGCTGTACACAATGCATCACTGCCTCAAGCGCTAGTCTATCAGACATTACTGGCGAAATGAAATTAAAATGTGACCAATCACAGCAGATTAGTGTCATGCAAAGAAGGGGTTTGGAATAATTCATCTTTGGAAGTCACTGAACAAGTAAGGTAAACATTAAAGGGCTTTTTGAACCTGCATGCATGTCAAACTGTTGTTGGGGACTCCCAAAAACCAAAATATAAACATTTCATTCACCACAAATCCTTTAACAACAGACGTGAAATGAATACACCTCAGACTACAGGAAATGTAAATTCATGTCTGTACAGTTGCATAAAGAATATGATGCAGGAAAGGGCATTTCAACACTATTCAGCAATAACACAAATTATCCAGAAATGTGTAATTTTTAGTTGAATTGGGTCACTGAACGTCAGTAGCAAACACATTGGTTGATAAAAGTCATTAAATATATATAAATATTTGTCTTATTTAACATTTAATTATTGCAAGTTTGTGGTTTGTGTAGATGAGTTGATACATGTTCATTTTTATTTTATTTTATATTTTGTTGTTTTTTTAAGTGAAAGTGAAAGTTTTAGTTTAATTTAGTGTTACTAAATTAAAAAGTAATACTTTACTGGTTACTTAAAGTAATCTGATTACGTAACTCCCATTACTTGTAATGCATTACTTGAAATATCCTATTTAACTAAGTTAACTACACTTGTAATTCAACTAAAGCATTAACACTTACTTTTTAAGTTAACACAATGCGCCATTACTTACATTACTCTAATGCAGAATTTTAAGTTTTAATAACTAACCACAGCAATCATTTTTACAATGAGCGACCCAAAAAATACCAAAAGCAAATGAAAATGCTTTTTTGATGTGCAATTTAAAACCATACAAACACTCAAAGCTGCACAGCTCCTTTGTTCTTTAGAAAATGTAAAACCCTCTTTTAGGCTATTTCTTGTTTATCTACTAAATAACATTTTTTACCACAGGATTGTGGGTTTGAAGGCATCTCAGTAGACAAGATGTCACACAAACACTGCATGCCTTGATGCCCTCTTACTGTACCTCTGTGAAAGCAGCTTTTTTCATTCCTCTGTGTCATTTTCCAAGAAACTGCCTAAATATACTGTAGGGCTTAATTAAGATCTCTAAAAAACAGGCACAGTGTCAGATTTCTGATTCTTGCAAATGCACGACCAACACCCTCAAATCAACATGAAAATAAGTAAATCAGAAACAGCAAAACCCAAAATCAAGCTTCTTTTGCATTTAATAAGATCCAGACAGCAGCAGCGATGTGGAGTGAGCCATGCGAGAAACCACAGCACGTTCCAACTGTGCATGCAGGCGGACAGAGGAATAGATGAGTTGTGTATTATTTTTCCTGACACGCTATTCTGGTCCAATCAGGGCATTGGTTTGGCAATTATGTGTTAGTGTGACTTTGTGCCCTGAAGAGAGATTGAGCTCTATTAGCGCAGAGCCGGAACAGACAGCAGAGGGATGAGGCACCGCTCGTCTCTCACGCCAGAGAAATTGATATAGCAGGAGGTATTCCTGGAAAAGCCACGGAATGAGAAGAGACGTAGGAGAGATGTGAGGGAGAGACAAGAGTAAATCCAGTCTGGAGAAAAGTCAGCTGTAGACTGGATGTTGTCATGAGGTACCAAACTTGTGGCCCAAATATGGATGTAAAGTGCAGACTGCAAATATATATCTGTTCGGCTTTTAATGTTTGCTTTAGGGATGACCTATTGTGACCAAGTACTTCTAACATCTTCCCATTGCTCAAAAGGTTCCTAATGGCAGAAAAAGGTTCTTTAGATTACTGTTCTTCACGCTAATGCTCTTCTTAGAACGGTTCAATGGAATGTTCTTTGAGAAACCACAGTGACCTCTATCTGAAGAGATACAGTGATTCGGTATTGCTTAATAACTCTCTGTCTGCTCTTCCATTGGTCAAGATGCTTGATGCAGTGCTGCTCAAACATTTTGACTCGATTATACATACATGTATACATATAGAGATTATACACTTTAATATATATAAAGGTGCTTAAAAGGTTCTTTAAGAGATGCCACAGAATAATCATTTTTGGATCCACAAAGAATCATTTAATTCTTTAAGGAACCATCTCTTTCTTACCTTTTTATAATCTAAAATACCTTCTTTTGCCACAAAAGAAACAGAAAGCTTCTTCAGATGTTTTTTATGGAACTATTTAGTATTTAGACATAAACATTACTTGTAGGAATCATGAAGCACCTTTTATTTTTATGCAAAAAGTTGTTGACGTTTTTTTTTTATAGATATTTAGATTGCAATTCTTCGTATGAGACATTTAAAGATTTCTTTGGAAGTTTAGGTATATTAAAGAGATTTAAAAGGGCTTTTGATACTTTTAACCCAGGGTTATCATTGCTGTAAACCCTGTTTTTAAACCCTGGTAAAGGTACATTTCAAAGTACATTTTCAAGGTACATTTTCCCAGGTAAAGGTACAACTGGCAGAAACCAACAACAGGTTGACATGCATGCAAAAAAAAAACACTGTCATTGTCTTATAATATGCTTTTATTTTTTACCTTGTTTGTTCAATGACTCCCAAACGATTCATTTAACGATTCATTTTACCAAACCTCTGACTGGTCGATTTGATTTAAAGCAGTGTTTGTGCACCTAGTGGCAAAGATTGAAATTGCATTTCCCTTCATACCAACGCAAAAAAAAATGACGTTTGAAAAATGACTCGTTTCAATGATTCAGAGTCGACTCTTTCTTTTGAGAGACAATAACTATATACTTTCAGATTATTTTCAGATTCAGAACTTGTTTACATTCACTTAGAGCTGTGATACACACTACATGCAAGGTCCATAATAAAAATCCACAACAGTGGCACTTTAACAGAAAGAATCACTCTAGATGGTATATAAATGATTCATTCATTCAATCAATCAAGTGAAAAAAGTTCCCTTTTGACTTGGACTAGTAAGCAACTACCTGTATTTATTTGATTTACCGTGTGATTTCTTTGTTGTGAGGTTTGCCTGATATACCTTATGTGAACTCAAGCAGACAGGATCTGTTAGGATTTATTGTATGTCTGATGAATCATCTTTGGCTGAATATCAGGCTTGTGCTGGTCTAAAATTGGCGTGGCTCGTTTCTCTGCGTGGTGTGGCTGTTCCTTCATCCTGCTCTGACCCAAGGGCTCTTCCTGAATGAGGTCATAGTCAAAAAGGAAACATTCATCACCATTTAGAGAGAAAAAAACCCAGATGGTCTAACCTAACATACACAGGAAGGAGTGGAAAATACTGGAAATGGCAACAAAGAAAAGTTACAGATGTGACTTATGAAGCCAATTATGTTAGCAGAGCATGCTGGAAAAAGCAGGTATACATCGCCACTGGCTAAATGAGCGCTGATGATGTCTGTTTTCTGATTATGTTGTGTTTTCTCTCACAGCTGTCTCTGATAGTGAAAGTGATTCCCAGTCCAGACTGGTTTGTGGGGGTGGACAGTCTGAACCTGTGTGACGGCGGGCAATGGAAACAGGAAGTGACCTTTGACTTGCACCCATTTGATGCTGGCACAGATAGCGGCTTCACTTTCTCCTCACCAAACTTTCCAACAACGCCTCCAGAAAATATCAGCATGGTGAGATACGCTTCCCGTAAATCAGCTATACACTACTGTTTAAAGTCTGGGCTCTGTAAGATAAAAAAGTAATTAATGCTTTTATTAGCAGGAACACATTACATTTATTATAGTGTTTAGCGTATTAGAATGATTTCTGAAGGATCATGTGACACTGAAAGAGATAGCTCACCCAAAAAATAAAAATGTCTGGTGACTTTTAACTCAAACTCTGAGATAAAAAAAAAAAAATAAAACATACAGATGAAACCAAATTAAACCCTATGGCACATAACGATACACTGAGGCACGAAACAATCGCTCTGTGCAAAAGAATGAACAATATATATCATTTTTACCCCGCTAGCACATATATATCTATACATAGATGCCTCATTTGTGACTCTTTCTATGGGCCGTGATAAGTAAGAATCTATGTCTCTATCTATGTGTAAATATTTATGTGAGCTTTGAAACGTTTGGTGCTCATTGATTTCCATATTATGACTGACAGACTGCAATAGTTTTACTTAAAAACCTTTGTTTGTGTTCTACCGAAGAAACAATGTCTATTTAGAGAGGCAAGAGAACCATACAGATGTTGCTTGTTCACTTAAAACGATATGATTTTGTAGGAGGTTCTGGCATTTTTGACCCAATGCATTTTCATGGCTTTATTCTTCACTCATGGTGACTGGATAAGGTTTTTAACAGAGATTGTAGGCAAGATAAACAGTTAGTCATGTACCAGTAATAAGACAAAGATTCAGTTCAGTTCGTCTCACAGAAATGATTTGAGTTATAACTGTATTATAAGGACCACCATTCTCAATATTAACTAGTAATTTAATAGCATGCAGATTACTAGTGTTTTGGCTGTTTATTAGTTATTTTAATGCACATAATAATGCCATATTTTAAATCCCTTAATTCAAACCCATACCTACATGAAGTTTTGACCGGCACCAATCTCTGCTTTATTCTCGTTCAGATCACCTCTCAGAAGCCAAACCACCCGGCAAATTCCTTCTATTACCCTCGGCTGACCGAACTCCCACCTCTGGCCACCATCTGGGTGAAGCGACAGGGCCGTACACCTGTCCGTCAACACAACCGAGTGTCCAATCACATCCTGCCTGACACAACCAAACCCCACAGATTCTCAGGTAGAGCTGCATGCACGGCTCTTGATCACACTCCTCTATTTTGCACATTTAATTTGGCTGGTAAAGCCAGCCAGTGGTTCTTGTAGATGTTTAGGTCAGCGTTGTGCACGATTTCACATGTTGCTGCTTTTGGGAAGGTAAACCGTTAAACCCTAATGCACACCATGTGGTAAACACTTTTTATTTGCTTCCACAAAAATTGAAGCATGTGTTGTTCCACTAAATGGCCTTTTTTTCATTTATTACTACAATTTCCATGACATGCTGGTAGTATCACACATAATTTGTGACTGAATGCATGGAATGCTTTCTCTTTAAAACAATTGTTTTTAGTTGGTATATTGGTAAAACTTTTCAATAGTACACTTTAAACAGTACTAACAGTAAGTAACTACATGTCAACTAGCAGTCATAAGAGGATTAGACTGTATGCAGTCCACAACATACTGAGAAATTTTGCAAGTACATGTCAACTTGTTCTACTAACACTCACTGCCCTAACGGTCTACTCTGAGCAAGTTACTTATCGTTAGTAGAATGTCTAAAGTGTAACTGATATACTTCATTAAGTGTAACTTATCTGCTAGTTGTCACACACTGTCATGATATCAAAAAAAAAAAGATGAGTTTGTTAGCTATGTAACAGAAAATATTGACACTTTTACCATTTTGAGTAGCAGGTTTTGTTTGGCCAACTAAATGTTGTTTTTTTGATAGATTAACCTCACATTTTAATGTTCATTTAAATTGCAATCATTAAAAATATTGCATTAAAAATATGGTTGACAGGCAATTAATATACTCCTTGACAGTAGGCCATTACATAAAATGTAGAAGAAAATAAAAAGGACATTCCCCATAAATTTTAATAAAGTAAAATTAATGAAAATCTCTAAGGTTCTATGGTTTAGATATTCGAAATAAATTTAAAAGACATAATATTGACTTTTTATTTATTATTTTAAACTCAGACATTGCAAAAACAGAAATTTAAGCCAAATAAAGAAAAAGAAAAAGGCAAAAATACATGCGTGAGATTGTATAAATTCTCTTAATGATTAAAATATATTTAATAAAAATAAAAAAATTGTCATCAATGGACATAAACGAATTATACATTGACCCAGTAACCTACTAAAACAAAATACACATTTGTTCAATTATTTGGGATATCTGAGTATGCCAGTGGTCTGTTTTACTTGAATTGCCCATGCATAAACATGCACATAAACATAGTCTCTTGACGGATTGCTTCCAGACAGCTCTTGACGCTAGCGATCCTCATGACTCCCGTATGTCTTGCAGAAACGCCGCTGGACTGCGAGGTGTCCATGTGGTCGTCCTGGGGCCTGTGTCTGGGGCCGTGCTCTCGGGGCGGCCTGCGCCATCGCACCCGGTACATCCTGCTCAAACCCGCCAACAGCGGCACGCCGTGCCCCGAGCTGGAGGAGCAGGAGGAGTGCACGCCGCACAACTGCCTGGCGTATCAGTGATGCCGCTCGCACCGCTGCCAGAGACACTTTGACGCTGTCCAAGCGGAGAGCCGAGTTTAACCTCATGCCAATGCTGAGTCACTGCCGCAGAATGTGGGAGAGCCGCCCGACTGGACGTCCAGTGAGCTGCATTGGCTCTCCTCTCCTCGCTGGAAAAGAACGGCTCCTATCCTGTTAATAGAGACTTTGATTATGGGTGCTGTGTTTGCAGTAATCTCAGTGTATCTTTGCGTAATCGCACACTATTTTGCCAATATAGATTTGTGGAATAGACAAGTCACAGTTGCCCGATAACTACATAAATTATCATAAGCCTTCTTCGTCCCACAACAATAGCAACCGTTTTGAGCTTTTGAGGGGTTTGACAGATGGTTCGGCAGAGAGTCAACTAGCAGCCCATTAACACTTGAACACACCCGGTCACATACAGGCCTAATTATGTCCAAAATGCAGTATGCATACAGTTTACAATATTATGTTGTGAGGAATCACACAAAACTAACTGCCATGTGTCATTTATCAGGGACCGTTTAGATGTTACAGTAAAAAATTACAGTAAAAACACTAGTGTTGTGAAATGTTGTTACAATTTAATGTCTAGCCTATGTTTGTAAAATGTAATTTATTCCTGAAACAAATATTTTCAGCATCATTAGTGTCAGGAATCATTCTGATTTGCTGCCCAAGAAACATTTCTTGTCAAGATCAAACGTGGCTGTGCCGCTTAATGTTTTTGATACTCTCAGTAACAACATTCATTGTAAGTAGATATGTGTTTGAACATTATAAAGGTCTCTATTGTCACTTTTTTTATTATCTGTGTAATGCATCCTTAGGTTACGTAAATATTCATTTTTGTTTTTAGTCTCATTTACCCCAACCTTTTAATTATAATGCTTTCTACAACGATAGCAACTGATGCTGAAAATTAAGCTTTTCTGTCCCAGGAATAATTTACATTTCATAATATTTCACAATATTACTGATTTAATTGTCTTTTTGACTAAAAAATGCAGACTTGGTGAGAACAAAACTTTTTCTTTTGACTTTTGACCGGTAGTGTATGTTGTATTTTATGTTTCTTCTAATAATAAACAATGAAATTCTCTATTAAATCATCTCATTTTATTTTTATAGTAGGATTATTTTCCTTTTAGGTATTAGCATTATTAGTAGTAATAAATGGCCTGAAATATGCTGAATAGCACAAAAAGCTAAATTTAGGAATAATGTAAAATAGCGCTTTTTCTTGACACGTTTGAACTTTAAATAATATTCTATAATCAGATCTATATCCCATATATGACAAGATTGTGTGTGGTTTAATCTGTGTGACTGATTTTACCTTTATACTAGGTGATGTACTAAATAAAGAGGGTTATAATAATGTCACGTGTATAAATAATTATTCAGAGACAGCTCACAGCTGCTGCTAATAACACAAACTCCTTAACAACATGAGCTGCTGTTATAAACATGATGATCCTTTCATCAACTTATTGGTTTGATTACGTATTGATGTGAATGTCCGCCTTTTTCTGAATTAGATGGACAGATGAATCAAGGTTTTGGTGTTTATTATCAGCAGGCCATTTCATATTTAAGGATATAATAAAACAATATTACCCTATGGATGCAGGGTTGTGTTTTAAAATGCTGCCATCAAGTGGAGGAAACTGTATAGTTATAATGTCTGGCGATGTATTACCAAATATGAAAAAGACAAGCGTGCAAGCTTGCCTTAACTTATCATTCAGCAAAATGTTAAAGCAAATCAAGAAAAGATTGTCTTTTTGTTCTGGCACTTGTAAACAGGAATTCCAGCCCATGATGATTTGACAACCTTCCACAATTCCTCTGCATTTCTTGGTTTTGCCTCAGAAACAGTATTTTAGATGTCACCCCACAGGTTTTCTATTGGATTAAAGGGATGGGGATGGCCACTCCACAACCTTAATATTGTTAGTCTGGAAGCAAGATGCTGCTCGCTTACTGGTGTGTTTCCTCTTCAGCATAAGGCAGCTTGACCTCTTCAAGTGTTTTGATGTAAGCAAATTGATCCATGATCCATATATAGTAGCCTATAATTTTACTCCGTATTTTCAGCTTTTGTGTTCTTGTTTGTTTCGAAACTTTTTACATATGGTGGATCATATTGACATACCACGTCTCCTGTTAGCAGTGTTGGGCATATTAAAAGTAATTAGTTGTAGTTACTAGTTACTTATCACAAATAGTAGTTACAGCCTTATAAAAGTAACTAATCACCAGGGAAAACAACTATTGTGTAACTTAAAAAACAAAAACAAATGCAAAACTTGGATGCTCCCAATATTAAATGTTAAATGAATGAATGGTGCTTGCTTATCATTTAATGTTTCTATAAAACCGGGGCAAAGAATTATAAGATAACAAAACTACTACGAATTCTACTACTAATAACAATATAAAACGCACTTAGTATTAATGAGCTGCAGTAGTGTTCATGCATATTAATCACGTAGTATGCGTTCGCTCGAATTGATTTGCTGAAATCAAAACAGGAACAATAATAGGTGAGCGCCAGCCAATAAGATTGTCTTTAGCGCATTAGTCCCGCCCACTACTTTTTAATTAAATAAAAAAACTACCCGTGGATCTTTATCATTGTAGGGTGGTTGTGTACACACACTCCCAACACATATTTCAGTCCAAACAGCTTGAAAAAGTGAATTTGGCACCAGATGACACCTTTAAAAGTTGCGGAATTCCAAATAAAATCCGTTATTTTGACAGGAAAACACAACAAAGGATATCGTTTACATGTAGCGCGTCAAGTCTGCATGTTGTGAGACTCTTGCTCTTCATCTTTCTAAAGAACCCGTGCGTCTTTAGAGAGTTTTTGGTAAGTTACAAATACAAATACACTTGCATATCCATTGAGATGGACTGAAAATTTTAAATAATATTATAATAAATTATAGTAACGCCACATTTTATTGTCAGTAACGGCGTTGTTACGAGGGAAACAGTAATTTGTTTGATTACTCGTTACTGAAAAAAAAAATAACGCAGTTAGCACATCTAGGCTAATGCAGTTTGTTTAAGAAGAGATGAGGCTGGACTAGTCATAAAGTATAAAAATATTTTCATATCTTTGCAACCTGGTGCTTTGTATTGTTGCACGTGTGAGCAGATTAGCTTGAATCGTGTTCATGCAATGACAGTCACACAAAAAAAAAAACATGAAACAATCAAGGAAAACTTTAATGCTAAGCACATTAAGTTCACAGATCTACAAGAATTAAGTTTTTGCTTGACATTTTAAAAACAGTAGTAGGGTTGTTTCAAAACAAGAATGAACTGGCAAAATCAGATATAAATAGCTGTAGTGAGTTGCATAAAACACTTCAGATGTCATCCCTGAGTCCTCATCTCCCAGTTATTATGAGTCTGTATGCTTGCTATTGTGTTTTCTTCTTTTCCAGGCCTTTGACTTGCCCCTCCAGTCTGCAGATTCGGCTTTCCAGACCGCCTCCTGTCCCATCGCAGCTGCTCGTAGCGACTCCAAACACAGCACAGATGAGCACGAGCAGAGTCAGTCTCATTGTAGTGACTTCAGTGGGGGCGGTGGGGTCACTGACGATCCGCACAAACAGCCACAGCACTACGACTGCTTTAATCAGCCAAAACGCTCGCCGTACAAGCCCCACGGTGACTCGCAGCAGCAAGGACAGGAGCCAGTAACCGATGAGAGCCAGCAAAGCCCACTTGGTCACAGCAGACACACCCTCGGCAGTGAAGTGAGGCACTGATATCGTCTCTTTAAATAGATACAGACAGAGAGAAAAAAGAACAGATGTCAACTGGGTATAGTATAGGGCTGGGCAATTAATGGAAAAGTAATTGTAATCGACATTCAGAACCTATAATCGATCAAATTATTCCAGGACGATTATTTGGATTACTTTCCCCTTTAAAAACAATACCGATAACAATATTTACAGGATATACAAGAGTTATTTTATTTAGAAGAGATGCTGCTTATTTTCTACTTTTAATAAGAAAAACATTGAA
>JAUCMT010000026.1:37029-49913 GCA_032357475.1 Enteromius thamalakanensis | reverse complement strand
ATATTCATATTTTGGTTATAGGAGTACCCACAACAGGTTAACACGCGTGCAAGTAGAGCCTGACCGATGAAGAATTGTGAAGGTCGATAACGATACAAATATCTGTTGGTTTTAAAATCCGATATATTAGCCAATATTTTATTTTGGGTTTTTTACATTTCAGAAACACGCAAGAAAACATTAACAGATTTCCCTATCATTAGTTATTTGTAGTTATTTATGAGTTTTAACATAATATGACAATGCACTTTAAAAAGAAACTTGTTTCTTTTATTGTCACAACAGAAAAAAATAAATTAAAGTTCTGATAAATAAAATGTATAAAAACGTAAAGTCCTTTGAACAAAAACAAAAAACACCAAATCAAAGTTTCCAGTTTTAGAAGACTTGGTAAGCTTCATAAATATAACTTTAAATAGGACTGGAGACAAATTCTGTTAAGTTCTGATAAATAACATCAACAGCAAAATCTAAATTGCTAACAGTATATGATGTAGAGTACTGAATCAGTCAATCCTCAAGAGCTCCAGTCCAGCAGAGGCAGGGTTTAGTACAAGAATAGTTATTTGTAGTTGAGTATTCACTAAAATATTACTGTCACAATGGAACAGAGGAACATCAAAATATATTAAAGTTCTGATAAATAAAATGTATAAAAATAGAAACCTTAGATATGAAACTTTAAAGTCCTTTGAACAAAAACACAACAACAACAAAAACCAAATCAAAGTTACCAGTAAGGGTGTGTCGTCCTTTTTTATTTTATTTTTTAAATATTCATCTATCAGCCATTATAAATGCCGATATCGATAGTTTGGAAAATGCCTTATATCGGCCGATATTAGTCAGGCTCTAAAAACACTTTAATTTTCTTATAATATGAATTTATTTTAACCTTATTTGCCAATTGACTTCCAAATGATCCAATCAATGATTAATTGTTTCAAACCCCTACTTTGATTGGTCGATTTCATTCCAAGCACTGTTACACACTGCATGAAAGCTCACTTTCAAAAGTCCATAATAACGGCACTTTAAAATCTAAACAGAATAATAACTCAAATTACATCAACATCCACACCAACAAAAGGTAATTTTATGTTAATGATAAGCTTTAAATACTTAGAATTTTTGGGACAGAAAATTTAAAATGTAAGTATTGGTTTTCAACTTACTTAAAATATTTAATATTTGTAACTTTTGTAAATTTTGACATTTCTTACTAAGATGCCATTTTATAGATAGTTGATGCTTTTTATTACTTTTTATTATGTACATAAATGGAGCAAGGTGAACATATATAGACAGGTTGTTAACCAAAACAACCCTTCGTGAAAAGTAACCATGGTTTTACTAAATACCAAAAAACAAGAATAAAAAACATGTTTACTGCATCTTTACTATAATAAAACCATGGCTATTTTTGGTTAACATTACTACAACAATATACTTCATGTTATTATTATTAAAACTTATCTTCTTTAATCTCATAAATAATGAAATATAATGATACAATTTTAATAATCATTTTAATCTAATTAATTATATTTATCATTACTGGTGTGAAGAGGCCTTAAAGCATGGGTTGGGCAACTTCTGCAGAGTTTATCTCCAACAGAGTTTAATCAGACACACCTGAAGAAGCTGATCAATGTCTTCAAGATCACTAGAAAGTTACAGGCAGGTGTGTTTGATTAAGGTTGGAGCTAAACTCTGCAGAAGTTGCCCAAAGTTATAGTTTTGTAACAAAAAGTTGCGCCATACGCCGAGTCATAGTTATTGAATCCAGAACTCGGTGCTAAAGATTAGTTTTACGTTGCGGATATATCCGATCCAACATTACTAAGCCTTGGAAGAGCCAGGATACATTTTTTTAAAACTCGCACTGTGTTGGCCTGAAAGAAGAAAGTCGTACACCTAGGATGGCTTGGGGGTGAGTAGTTTATTGTGTAATTTTCATTTTTGGGTGAACTATTCCTTTTAAAAGGAACTAATATAGTGATGAGTAGGGTTAACAATTGCATGGGCCCATATGTTTCTGAGATGAAATACTACCTTCTACTACTCTCCCAATTTTATCCTAAGGGATTCAAACCCTTTAATACTGTTATTCAGACATCTGTCCCATGCCAAGCCACACAGTCATTTTTGTTAGCATTAAGAGGCCCATGTGCTGCAGTAATACTTTCTCTGTGACAGCTTCAGCTTGCCAAAAACTGGGAACCCTTCAACTCATTACAGTGCATTAATCTTTCAGAGTACACGTGCATGCTCAAGTTAAACATTTTTTAAAGCATTTCGATGACCTTTACTCACCGTTGACTCCTGTAGCTCTGAGAATCTCAGATACATACACAGCTATGACGTTCAGTCCACTGGCAGCTCCTTCAGCAACAAACTGCAGCAACATTTCGATAAACTAAAGAAATAAAATGAAGGAAAAACAGTGATTCAATTCCAGATCGTGTCTATGTAATGCGCATTGCTTTTCTTCCAGAGGACTGTCTTTATCTGAACTCAACTCATAGATCACTGGCCTTAGCGAATCATTAACCAACACTGACTGACAGAATGACGCAATGCACATCTGATTTAATCATAGCAGTGTTTTGGGGTTCAATGCGAAGACTCTGTTATATGTGACATGCTGCTGGTTGCAAAAATCATGTTTTCATTTATGCACAACAATGTATATCTACAACACTGTAACATAACAGACAGCAAGCCAATTATAAAATGCAAATGCATTTAACTGATAATACATAGTTAGAAAAAAAATGTAGGTGTATCAGTGAAGATTTCCATAGTTTTTAGGCCCGAAGAAAAGGTTAAATGTTTTTTCTAGATGTTTCTGATATTTTAACAAATCTGTTTCACAATTAATATTTTTTTAAATGGCAAACTGCTTAATATAGTTTAATTAAAATCTTTTAATTTTTATTATTATCTCAGGACATTTATACCACCCTGTTTAAAGTCATTGTTTTTAATGTATTTTAGAAATAATTTAAATATTGTTCGGGGGTATATGTATTTTTTTGTAATAATATTCAGTTTAAATGTAGTACTTCGTTGTTCATCCCTTATTTTTTTTTATATAAAATCTGGGTCCCAAAGCAAAAAGGTTTAGTGCAACAATGTCTTTATATCTCAAATTACACATTTTTCAATGCATTTTTCATAATCAACGTTAGAGTTTTAAGAAACATCTGACCTGTGTTTTAAACCTTCCAGGATTTTATATTTCTATATAAGTGGATAAATTATGTTTTATTTCATGTTTTACATATGGAGGGATGAGTTTAACTCAGAAAGCATGCCAGATATACAAAGCTGTAAATGTACTTAATCTGAAACCTTATTTTTAAAGGGTGAGAACCCTTCTGATGACTTGAGATTAAGATTGATTTGTGAACTTACAGGTTTGCTAAGGAAATAGGCTATAATCTTTAATAGTATTTGAGATAAGTGTGTGTGTGTGTGTGTGTGTGTGTGTGTGCAAGCAAAGCTGCCAGACTGACAGCTGGGCATTCAGCTTAACGTTATCACTCACAGACATGCTCATCTATCACACGTACATTACTTGTGATCAAATAGACACTCTATAGAACAAGGTCACCTCATTTGGTGAAGGAAGAACACAAAACAATCAGAAACCGTGTACATGACTTCATAAAGGAAGTCAATAAGAAAATAATTGCTATACAAAGCAGCACTGTTTGTCATTCTGGACGCGAGCCACCAAGCACTTGCGCAACTGTTCTGGCATATTTCCTCAGCGGCAGTTGTTGCTTTCACACAAGGACGAGCTTGTGCGTGTCAAAACAAGTGCTCTGACACTTTTACTTGTTCTTACCATTGCAACAGAATAGATGTTCTCTGGGCCAAACACTGAGTCAAGGTACAACGCAGCATTCTGGGTCAAAGAGAGGCGAAGGGTGGTTGGGTGAGGGGACATAACAGAGGAAATTAGGCCAAAGGATGAGTGAAGAAGAGGAAAGGGTTAAAAGAGGATTAACAAGTCAGGGGCAACATGAGAGCGGGATAGAAGTACCACATACCAGAAGTATAAGCATTCATTAGGGAATAAGAGGAGTAAGGGCCAACAATCAGAATATTTAAAAGTATATTAGTGCTGTCGCATCCGAAATACAAGTTTTTCTTATCATAATATATGTGTATGCTGTGTTTATTTATTATGTTTATATTAAAACACACACTTACAGTACATATTTTGAAAGTATTTACATGTAAATGCATTTATATATTTATTTTCTTATATTCAAACATATTTAATATATAAACATAATTTTAAAACATAATTTTCAACAAAAAAATTCAAACACATTTAATATATACACATATTTTCTTTAAATTTTTTACATGCATGTGTTTGTATGTATATATATACTTAATAAATATACACATTACATACAAATATATTACATAAAGATTTATTTTGGATGCGATTAATAGTTTGACAGCACTATTAACAACATCTCAATGCTTTCATCTAGATGTCTTTGTTTTGCATGCATTCTCATGCTTCTCAGATGTTTCTCCTTAGGGCAAAAACACAACCCTGTGTAATCTCATGTAGTTTCAGTGTGTGCTCAGATTAGCCAAATTCAATTTAAACTCCTACATTGCTTTTCAAATGTTATTTATACTCTGTAAACCTTGCACTTGTGTCTGTTTTAGGATGTTTGGAGAAACATCTGAGGCAAATGTGATACTTCAATGAATAATAACCAAGACCTTAAATAGAGAAGACCGATATTTCTGAACAAATATGAACAATATGTTCCTGTGGGAAGTGAAAAACGAGTCATTAGATAATTTAGATGTAAAAAGTTACCTCGACGCAAATCTCAATCACATGGGTGCCAACAATAGACTCCACGTACTTTCTCAAGCCGTCCAGAGGCTCCAGAATAACATCATAAGAGCCAGATCTGAACTCTTCAGCAAACCCATAACACAAGACGGACCGAACCAGAACCAAAAACCCACAGAAAAGCAGCTTTTCCGAACTTCTCGAGGCAACGTTAAGAACAGACATCCTTAAAAAACCCGGAACAACAGAAAAGACACTGTAAATACGACAGCTGCTCGGTTTTTGTCTATTAACCTTGAAAAAATGTATGCATAAATTGAGAAAACTCGTTAATGGCTACAGGCTTAAACAATCGGCAAACAAAAAAACCAACAGGACGAACACAATTGGCTGTGCTCCTCATATATCGTTACTAAAATTAAGTTCTCAAAAGACAAGCATGCTCCTGCCAAGGGCGCTTAAAATAGCGCCTAGATGACTGTATATGGTGTCGCACAACAAAGCGTCAAGTCCATAAAGATAAAATAAGATACGGCTTTATTTAGAAACGGTGTAAAGAGGAAAAAAAATTGTAAACGCCGTTTTGAATGTCCGAACTTGACGCAGGTTTCTGTGGATGTTAAAGGTGTCTGATGGAGGAAGTTTGGAAACGTTTGAGCCCAGACGCACGGTTACGCGCCCGCCTCCCGCGTTCCTGTGCCAGGCGCGGCGAACCCGTTCACACGGAGCCGGTGGAGATATCGGTCTTTAAGGATGATTATAATCGCGGGAGCATTTGGTGTCACAAAAACGAAGTCATTATTTTTTTCTACTTTTTCCCCAAATGGTTATATTTGTTATTTTATTATTTAATTTAAGATATACAGTCCATAAGAATATAACATTGTATTTTAAAAGTGTCTTAAATAGCTAAAATTCATGATAATAGTTTTTTTTCTTTTGTAATTCTATATATTATAGATTTATTCTTGTCCGCATTAGTCAGTGGATTTTTTTTGTAATCATATATCAATGTTCAGTCAAAATATTTTTTATTACTTTTCTTTGGCAACATTTTATTTATTAAAACCCTAAATACTTAATTCTACAACATTAAATTAGTTAGAAAAAAAAAATCTTAGAAAAAAAAGAGTGGCCCCCAAATCTTGAGTCAACTCTGTTACCACACCACATTTCTCCTTTAAATTGGTGGAATTATCTCTCAGAATTTTGGAAGTTACAGGAAATGATGTCACTTTCACTATACCAAAAGGAAAACTGAATTTATTACTGATCTCATATTGGATTATTTAAAGCTATTTTATTTATGTTTTCTTAGCATTTATGCCAGCAAGTGGAGTAAAAAAAAAAAGAAAGTCAACTCTGTTACACTATTGTCTCTATTGTAAGTGTACCTCGGTAACAGAGTTGACCGTGACAGACACCAAATGTACTCGCAATTATAAAATCAGTCCTAATCGACGTGACACAAGCTGTTTCCATGTTTTAGACAAGGTGTGTTAGGTTTACAGAAGCGCCTGAGGTGCCGGGACATGAGCTTTTCACTGAGCTTCTTTAAGACGAAGACTGATGACCAAACATGAAAAATAAGGATATAAATTAACTGTAGTGAGTTTTAAATTCACTGTGTTAAAATAAGTGTACGTCTCATAATATATTAAAACATATTGATTACACCCACAGTTAATAAACATTTAATTTTTACGGCGTACTTATTACATTTCCTTATTGAATTGCGTTTAATCTAAAAAGTAATTAATTACTAGATGCTTAAGTCTAATCATCTTTAACAGTATAATTGGATTACTGTACTTATAGGCGTACTGTCTCTTTAAAAAATATTGGATTGCATCTTACTATTTATTTTGGTAACACTTTATTTTTATTTTACTGTGTCCTTGTTACACATTAAATATACTGTTAGACTACAATAACAATAAATATGCATAATCACATCCAAGTATCCTTAAACTAAACCCTAATCCCAGTACACATTAATATTACACTGTACTTATATAATAACACTTTAACAAGGACACCTTAAAATAAAGTATAACCTTACTTTATCAACTTCGGCTGTTTGATCAATACAGGGATTGTTAGTAACCGTTCTCTTAATTCATTCACTTAAGTAACATTTTAAATAAAATTTAAGATTGTAAAAAGAAAGGATTAAAACATACATTTATCATTTTAGATACCAGATTTTGTTGAACACACATTTGTTTTATATAAAAATGTTTTATACTGAATTCAATGCAGCAGAAGTAAATAAATTACAGAAAGATTAAATGCAATCCCTTACTTATTCGAAAGAACGGTATTTAAGTTGCTTAATTATGCATAACACCCAGCACTGGTAATAATAACATTAAACTATGCATAATCAAACCCCAAGCAAACATTGCCTTTATTTCATTATTACCCGGTACTTATAATAAGGTATAATTACATTGCAACAAGGACACCTTAAATTATTGTAACTTAAAATCATTAGTCATCATAAAATCATTTTTACTAGTTTTGAGGCAGATTAAAATTTAATGTTGCATTTAGCCTACAGTTTCTTACCTTTTTTAAAAATTAAAATCATGTCAGGTGCTTAATCTAACCTAAATCAGGAGGTATATACTATAAAAACTGATTAAGCATCAGCTAAAATCACATATTAGATGACAACCTAAATAAAGCATAAAGAAACACCGTCAATACATTTCAATAGTTTAATGGTTTTCAATAAAGCAGTTACACAACCATCACTACAAGGCAGTCAAAAAAATGGTACAAAAATCACGCAAATGAACTGTTTGTTTTCAATGACAGGTTCACATTGGCTCTGGGTTGTAAAGTTGAGGTGGAATGGGAGATCTGGTCAAGGCAGTATTAACTTAAAAGATGTCCTGGAAGCAAGAAGCAGCATTTGTTGTGAGAAATGTTGGCTAGGACTAACCTGTGGAATGTGACCAGGTTAGTTCTGCTAAACCGACGCTGGGATGTTTTTGTGGAATGTTAACCTCCCCAACGTTACAGGACAAACGCCACCCTCTGAACAATGTTGAGCGACTGGACCACACGGATGGAGATGCCGTGGATCACGAGTCTCATCCGATGTAGATGCGATGGAAGTCATTAGCACCAAATGCGGCATTGCACTTTGGGCACTTCCTCTGACGGGTGTCGTAGCGCGTCTTCACGCACTCAAAACAGAAAACGTGGAAGCACTTGGTCAGAACGGCGTCCTTAACGCGTGAATTGCAGCACGGACACGTCAAGCGGGCCTGTGAAACAGAAACAAGATCCTTCAAAGACATGAACACATGTACTTCTATACAACTGAACAACGTAAATGACCTTGTAGTCGTTTATTTCTTCGTTCAGGATCTCATCTCCGTTTCGGATGTTCTCTGCAGGCTTCTTGGCCTTCTCCATCTTCCTGCGTAGTTTAGATATGTCCTCCTGTGGGGTAAAAGAAACATCACTGTCACTTTTAGTACAAAATGTGATACATTTTTAGCATTTGTAAGGAGAAGAGGTCTTGTATTATGCTTTAATCATGAGGAAAATTGAAAAAGTTGGTCCTTTATTTCGCGGAATAGCTTGAACCCATTTTCGTCTTCCTTCTTCGTTTGCAGGGAAGGAGTGGAAAGATAAATAAGGCTGCTTTTAGGCATTGCAAGAACACCCTGGTACGCTCCAACAACGCTTGCTTGATGCTTGCGCCGTCTTTGTTGTTTACCTGGTTACTGGCGTGTCACAAGGTGGAAGTAGGTTTACACAGCTATTGCGTATTTCCGGTGCAAAATACAGAAGTTGAGTCATGTCACAAGTGGTCGCTCAAATCGCAGATGATTTTAAGATGTATGATTCTGAACACGTGATTTACTGGCTATTTCCCCCATTCCTTTGCATATTGTAAGCATATGTAATAATGATGCAAACTTATTTTTGTTATTAACACCAAAGCATTCAATATTTAACTATTTTGTTTGATAAGCTGATACATTCACATAGATGGATATTTATTAATATCTTTGATCCTAGTATCATCAAATTATGCATTATTAGGTCAAATCAGCATCTTTTTATCATATTGCATCTTGTTTTTGTTACACATAACGGTTTATTATTGTACGAACCTGTGCACGTCGGGCATTAAAAGACTCCTTTTCTCGAGAAATGCTGTTCTCGATCACCTCCTCTCTGACCGCACCCAACCTCTGTTGCACTCCTTCCAGCTGAGTGCGCATCTCCTCCGAGAGCAGCACGGACTCCTGAGCCTAAAACAGAATTAAGACACAGAGAATTAAGAGGTTTTTTAATTGCTACTTCCCCTACAAGATGTTGCAAGCACACAAACTGCATATATCTGGAGGTGTGTTTGTACCTTGCGTTTATTCATCTCTAAAGCTTGTGTACGGAGCCCCAGCTCCCTCTCGGCAGCGCTGATGGTGCCCTGCAGAAGGCGCTCTTTCTCCTCTAGCTTCCGAACCACCTGCAGCTGTGCATCCACCTAAGAGAGAGAGAAATGACATCTTATGTACTGTTCAGTTGCAAAAGTGGAGGATTCAGACCATATAGCAAAAATACATATCCTGTAGACAGGGTGTAAATAAGAGATTCACTGTGTAGAGAGAGCTTCGTTGATTATAATTAAACTTTGTGAGATTGTGATGAACTAAGGAGAGCGCCGGATTTTAATGATTGAATAAGTTCATTAAATAAGAGGCTAGTAGTGACTTACATTGTCTCACTATAGCATAATTGCTTGATTTTGCTCGATTTAATCAATGCAAACAGCGTGACAGCTAAGCCACAGCGCATCTCTTTTCAAACAGCAGTCAGTGATTCAATTGTTTTCCAATCTGAAGATCGCTCACCGTAATCCAAACACCACAAACTCCACCCACCTGTGTTTTGAGCGTGAGCAACTGGTCAGCGAGCTCCTCTTTCTCTTCCTTGAGGAGTTTATGGATCTGGTTGGATTTGATTCGCTCGCTCATCAGTTTGAAGTTAGCGTCATCTTTCTCTCTGAGCTGCTGCATCAGACGAATGTTCTGCTCCTGCATGTCCTCAAACGCCTGGCCGGTAACATCCATCTCACTCAGCAAAGCATCTTCCTCCTGAGAAAGAGAGAGTGTGTGTGACCAATCCCAGTTTTCCAGCAGAATGCTTGTCATCCATTACTCAGTAAAGCACAGCTCTACCTGCTTAGCCAGAGAGAGTTTCTTATTGAGTATATCGATCTGCTCCTCCACCGAGCGGATCTTTCTCAGGGCCTCTTCGTCAGCCATCTTCTTTCCTTCCCTCCTCTCCCTCTCCTCCAGCTCTCGCACCCGCTGACGGAGGTCCTCAGCCTGCACAAACACACACCAACAGTTTATGCCTGAACTACTTCATATTCTAACCTCATATTCTAAAACGCTGTGCTCTGTACCTCTGACTTTGCCTTCTTCTCAGCAGCCATCAGCTGTACTTTATCTCTCTGTTCTTTCGGTGCCGAGCGGTACATATCCAACAACAGCTTCATCTCCCTCTGGGACTCTTGGGCTTTCCTGTATCACATCATCACCATCAGCTTATCATTATTAGCACTTCCCAGAGTCATTTTCACATAACAAGCAGAACGACTTACTTTAGATCGCCCCGCACTACTTTCAGCTGCTCCATCTCTTTGCGTTTGGGTCCTCCAATCACAGCGCAGCGTTCAGCTGCTAGGTCTTCTGATTGGCTGCTGCTGCTGCTGGCTTTCTCTCTCTCTTCTTTCACCGCTACGCCTCCAGTACTCCCACGAGTCACCCTCTCTCTTTCTCTCTGCTCCTTCTCTTTTTCCTTGTCTTTCTCTTTCTCCTCTTCTTTCACTACGGTCTCAGAGTCTGTACCCGGTTCAGTCTTTACCGTTACTCCTAAAAAGAAAATGTCAATTCTAGTGCTGACAATCAATCACATCTAAAATAAAAGTTTTTACTAACGTGTGTACGGTGTATATTTATTGTTTATATATAAATACATACATTTCAGTAAAAATGTTACGCTTTCATATTAAACATTTTTATATAATATGAATGTAAACATATAAACGTCTTTGTTATTTGACCACTTCATTAAGCCATATCAAGATATGTCCATTAATGTAATACCTTAGCAAACATAGATAAGAAGTGAGTGTACCAGTAGTGCTAGGTGTAGCGGAGCCGCTTTCTGGCTCCGTCTTCACAGTAACGTCCCCCGTCGGGGCAGGTGTGTGCGGGGAGGCGGTCTCTTCCTTCACATCCATCTCTGTGCTGGACTGTGATTGGACAGCAGCATTCCCTTTGGCAGCACGCAGCTATAAGACCGAACGAGAAACCTCAGCAACCGCTTCTTTTAAATTTTTTTTAATGGAGTCAGTGAGTTTGTGCTCTAACCTGATTGAGCTCTTGCTGAGCCTCTCTCAGTCGGAGTTTATATTTAACCACCTCTCCCTTCAGCTGTTGGTTATGAGTCTGCAGCGTACTGATCAGATGTCTCATCTCACGGTTTATTGGGCCTGAAAAAGAAGCAGAGAGTACTACAGAGTCAATTTAAAAGCAAATCTGTGCAAAAAGAGACTGAAAGCATTCGAAAGAGAGCAGAGGAAGTTTACCTGCTTGTTCGTTCGCAGCTAGTGTCTGCTCAAATTCGATTCTGAGCATCTCGTACTCCTTGCGGACTTGCGCTAACGTGTCTTCCAACTGAATCACTTCGGTACGGACCTTGCGCTGCAAGGACACCTCGTCATTCTGAAATAAACACAATCAATCAAATGTACAATCAACCGAGCTCTGTCTACGAGCCTGCATCAGCTAACATCACATTCATGTACCTCCATGTGGTCCAGCTGGCGCAGGCGGGCGGTCCTGGTCGTGTTGAGGCGAGCTTTGGTCTCGTCCAGCTGAGATTTCAGCACCAGTGATTCATTATAGAGCACAGAGAACTGAGACTGAAGACAGCGATACTCGGCGCTCTCCCTGGCCACCTCCTCAGCCCTGGACAGCAGCTCCACCTGACGGAGAACAACAACAGTTATGCTTTTCTTATTAGTGAATACGACAGCATTGTTCATTTAAAAGTTTGGGGTCAGTATGTTCTTTCTCACCAACAACTACACTGCCCTCCAAAAGTATGGAAGCACCCCTGGTGACCAGCAATAATCATATTCATTTTGATTTCATAATAATAGCAATATATACATGTCAAAGTTGAGCTACTATGGGAGGAACCGGACCATCAGAAGTGTCCAAGCAGTGTGAATCTTCTATTGGCAATCCTTCAGGAGGCTTGAAGTAATATATCAAGTCAATGTTTGAATAAACTGACCACAAAAATTCTTATTTATTAATTTCATTAAACAATCCCATTTCATATTCATTTTTATTAATAATCAATTGTTATTCCTACTCTACAATTATTTCTGATTACAGGATCCTAACGGAGAGCTTTACTCTGTTCCAGAGTATCTGTGTCTTCAAGTGCTAGTAGATAAGGAGGCTTCTTTCAAGGACGAGATATGAAAGTGTGGGGTTTGTGATTTTCCACTCTGAAGAGCTGAACAGTTGACTGCCTCTGAACATCAGATTTAATCTGGTATAATATTGCCCGAGCAGGAGGCAATACTCACTATAAACATAGTTAATGGTGTATATGGTCTCGAGGGTTTACCTTCATGTTGTTATTCTCCTGGTAAACCGTCTGCAGATCCTGCTGGAGCTTCTGGAGCTCACTGAACCGATTCTCCGCCAGCTCCCTGTTCTCCTCCAACTCGCTGTTCATCTCCTCAAACTAACAAGAGACGGAAAGGATGGTATATTATCATGGTATATCAGTGTTAAGACATTGTATCGTTTACCTTATAAGTCAATCAAAACACTTTAAATAACTTAAAACATTTAAAATAAAAATATTCTATAAAACTATATATATATGAGTATCTATAATAGATTAATCGCGATTATTCGCATCCAAAATAAAAGTTTTTCTTTACATAATATGTGTTTATGCTAAGTTTATTTATTATGTTTATATTAAAACA